>JAAEAF010003185.1:0-55790 GCA_011037195.1 Triatoma infestans | reverse complement strand
TGCTATTGATTTGATTTTTTCAGGATATGCCGCAACAGTCAAAACATCTTCACTATGAATACAAATGGATGTAAAATTAAGATTTGCTCAATTAATGGCAGAACTAGAATTACAATATGAGCAAGAAAAAGCTTGTGGCATTTCGGTTTTCCATCCAAATACTAGATGTTCCTCCCGAGTTAGTAATGTGTCCACACCCCTAGTTTCCCCATGACTCCTGGTGACACTAACAAATCTACATTCAGTGACACTAACAATTCTACATTCATTCAATATTAATGAATGCAACATCCGCCGTTTACACTGATGGAACAAAATAAAATTGA
Source organism: Triatoma infestans (assembly GCA_011037195.1). Taxonomy (NCBI): domain Eukaryota; kingdom Metazoa; phylum Arthropoda; class Insecta; order Hemiptera; family Reduviidae; genus Triatoma; species Triatoma infestans. The sequence continues at coordinate 55,464 of JAAEAF010003185.1, read as the reverse complement.
AGTTAAACACAAATTTCACAAAATTTTCCCAAAGAAATTTATAATATTCAGTTGAAAAACTTTTCTTATACCTGGAGTTTTTAGCTATTCATTATATTGTCCCTAATTTTTGTATGTGGCGGAGTTGACTAAAGAAATACTATAAATTGAAAGAATTCTATAAAGATGGAAATCTACGCATGAGCTAATGCAATCAAAATCAAGTTTCTCGTAACATCATAAAAAAAGGAATCGAACTAATTATTAGTGCAATTAAACAAATAAATCATAACAAGAAGAAGCTTTATATATTAGAGTTCTGGTGTGAAACACTCACACAACTTCTCTTACTGCAGTTTACAAAATTGTAATTGACAAATTTTATAGTTAGTATACTAAATTTAATGATGTTCGTCGGTGTTATTATGGAGAAAATCGCGAAAACTGAAAAACTGTTCACTAAAACTTACTTTACTGATTTTCTTGAAACATAGCTGTAACTCACCTCGAAAAGCCCGCTTAAATGAGTTTACCCGGAGAAATATTTCAATTAAAAGTTGTAGCTCTTTATATATTTAGTTCACATAGTTTAAAGAAAATCGTTGGAGCTGTTTTAGAGAAAATAGCAGAAAAATGGTAAATATTTTTCATTAAAAACGCACTTTAGGTTTCCGATTTTTTTTTCAAACTCGGGATTTCAACATTAAATTTAATTCTAATTAATATTATTTAGATTATAGAATTTTGTAATAAACAGAAATAGCTTTATAGGAAAATCTAACCCTAACTCTCCCCTAAAAGTGCCCTTAAATTAATTTTGCCGGAAAAATATTTCAAATAAAAGTTGATTTTTGCGTGTGTAGTTGATAGTCCAAATTTTTGAGAAAATCTAATAAAAATGAAAAACTAAGTGGTACTTCCGGTTGAGGAATTTAACACATAACTTACTTTCGCATTCCATGGTGATAACTAAACGGAATATTAAGTTTGAACTTCCTACGATTTTTCGTTTTTCAGATACGCTGTTAACACACACCACCATTTTCTAAAAACCACTTTTTTGAACTCGGGGGACCTCAAAACGTGTGTTTCTGGTGAAAACTCGATATCGAATATTTGACACGATTACAATATTTCCTCTACCAGGAAATAAGAGAAAGTAAAAATGGTGTAAGAATAAATTTACTGAGAAATAATATTACTAGTAACACATTAGGTCTCTGCTAGAGATTATTTAAAACTAGGCGATGAACATACATCTCTCAGTAACTTAATATTACTTCAACATTACATTACATTCGTGCCTTAGTAACTTCAACATTATTACATTCGTTTGTGTAATATGAAAAAATATGGATTCATTGTTTTCTAAACAATTAAAAAATAATAGTTATTTCCTTGACACGAGAGAAAAGGGCCACTTTACACACTCGAGTTCCTATTTGCTCTAAACGAGAGTTGTAAAGAACTTTTCGGTGGAGTTAAATATTACATTTTTTTTACAACAGTTAAAACTACGAAATAAAAACAAGTCAAAAAACTAACAAGAATGGTCTTTATTCACAATTTTGAATTTTAATTGTTAATAGTTACATTAAATGTACAATTTTATTCCTAACTGGTAATGGAAGATTTATTTGTCGGTTGGTCTGGTATTCTCGTTTTCTAGAAATGTGAAATTATTTGTTGCAACATTTGTAAATGTAGATTGTGACTGATCTTGCCCCTGCAGAATAGGTTGGTTGTAATACTTTTGTTTGACATCGATTGCAGCAGCAGTTGCATTTTTTAAAGCACCTTGTTGATTAAGTCGGAATAAATCACCGGTTGCATTAACAAGTAGAGACGGGCTCATCCGAGATGTAATATCTCGGTGAGCCTGGGAAGGCTAGCTACGGTCTTTCAGGCGGAGCTAGTCGCGATTATTATCTGCGCCGCCGAAATAAGAAGACGGGGAGTGTATAACTCCAAAGTCGTCATTTATTCGGATAGCCAGGCTGCTCTGCGGGCAATTGACTCGTGGGAGATCAGCTAAAGGCTGGTGTGGGACTGCCTAGGTGCACTCAGGGAAATTAGTAGCCATAATAAGGTCTTCCTGGTTTGGGTACCTGGGCACTCGGGTTACGGAGGCAATGAGGCGGCGGACCGCCTGGCCCGGGAGGGTTCAATGAGAGCACTTAGCGGGCCGGAGCCGTTCTGTGGCGTCTCAAGAGCATCCATCAAGGCATGGACGCAGGACCGATCAAGGGAATGGTGGGTCAAAACTTCAGGCCAGAGGCAGGCGAAAAAGTTTATCCATAGCCACTCGCCCAAGCTAACTGCGGAATTACTCCAATTAGGCCGGGCGGCCATAAGGATAGCAGTTGGCGTTCTCACTGGCCATTGTAGATTAAATAAGCACATGCATCGCATGGGCCTGGCAACGGATAGCCTGTGTAGGTTTTGTCAGGAGGAAGAGGAGACGGCCCTGCACGTGGTATGTCAGTGCGAGGGGCTGGTCTGGCTAAGGTACCGCCTCTTTGGTAAAGAGAAGCTGGTGCCAACAAGCCTCAGCCAGGGCCCTCTCTCGGACCTACTAAGTCTTTTAAGAGACAAGCAGGACTCGAGAGGGTGCTCAGATGGCAGGTGCTGTGATTGAGCCCCCCCCCAATTCCACAGTCCGGCTAAGGACAGGATAGGGGGAGGGTCTCCAACTAGGGGGTGCCACACTAGATCCTTGGGGTGTCGCGGTGGCGTAGGGTGAAGAGCCAATTCCCACGTTAGAATCTAATCTAATCTAACAAGTAGAGACGCTAAAGTACGCCTAAAGTATTGACGAGTGAAAGTATCGGGATTTGATAAATTTAAATAGCTGGCGATCATAGATTTTTTAATATTGTATTAATGCACACAGGTTGTATGCTACATTTTCCTAGTTATTTAATAAAAAGGCCTTCGTGTGTCATATCTGAATTATCTCTTAGCCCTATGCCGTAATCACAAGAAGTGCTTAGCTCCTTCCACCTGTTCACATAATCTAAAAAACACTCACCTTCCTCCGGATAGAACTTCCACAAATTCAATCCGTATTGCAAAACTGATTTGATAGGATTACACAAGGCGTCAAAGCCATATACAACCTCCTGCAAAGAGTATGCATCCAACTCACGCGCAAAAAATAACCTTCAATTGCTCTAAATGCTATAGGGCCTTAATATGCTATAATAAATCTTTCCGAGCATTCTTTATAATGTTGGAATCTCCTCCTAGACCTTTCAATTTGCATGTCCGCTGGAAATGTGAACTTAAATTTTTCCATTTTCTGCATTACCCATTCAACATTTTCTCTTACCATTTTTCTTCTTTTTTATTTCTTCTTAGACATTATCTCTTATGCTCGCCGCCAATTAAGATTATACTAAGAAATAATACTACTATAGCCTCTGTATATTAAGTCTAAAAATAATATACATCATACATTACTTTCAACATTACATATTTATGGTTCATATAATATAGAACCATATGAATTCACTATGTCCAACATGATAAATAAAATAAAAATATTTATTTTATAATTATGTTCTTTCAGGAATACTATAGATAGTAAAATGAATATTTGGATAATGGAGAAAACGGCGCTACTAGACATATTCAGTGTATTCACAAGAGCTTTTTATAAATATAATTATGCTCGGAAAGAAAGATAAAAACCTATCAATTACAAAAAGTTTCTAAATTAAATAAAATAATGGTTAAGCCTTCTAAACTGATTATTGCTAAACATTTTTTGTAAACTTTGAACTCTTTAGGTTATTTTGAAGAATCATTAATATAAAAAAATTGATGATATTTCTACTTTCTTAACGCACTTGGCGGAAGAGGTATTGAGATTAAATATTATTAATTTTTACTTTTCATAATTATTAATAAAGTAAGGTAATGACTCAAACTAAAATGAAAGGAAAAAAAAGTGTGCGAAGGTGTTACCACTGTTCTTTGTATGCAATTTTTGCAATTCCAATTAATAAATTCTTCAAATTAGGAATGTTTTCTAAATGTTGATTGCCACTAAGTATTAGATATATTAGCAGGCAGTGGGGAGCCGTACTGCACCATGAGTTTTAGGATATACTATATATCTGAATGTGTGCGCTTCCCCAACCTCTAAAGAAATTATTTGTGCATTTTAGAGGTAAATTTAACGTCACAGCAACCACAAAATCCACGGAAAAATGTTTCAATTAAAACTGATAGTTTCATACATTTACGTCGTTAGCGTTCCAAGTATAAAGAAAGTCTTTGAAGTTGTTTTCGAGCAAATCACAGTAATCCATTCTGTAAAGTACGGTCGATTATCTTTAACGTATAAATCTAACCTAACCGAATAATTGTACGGATAGATTGGCACTTTAGAGAGAAGCTTCAGGCTGCAGCTTACCTGGGACCACATAATATTTTCGGAATAATGTTGCATACAATAAAATCTGGGGTGCCATTCATTCCAGATTCTGGAGGAAAAGGAGTAGGGACCTTACTATGAGCTGACTAGGATCACCTTCAAAAGAAAGGAGGAGAGAAATCGAGGCCAGCCTGGCATTTCCGCGATGGAGGAGAGCGGAGGGAAGTAGCCCTGCTCATGTTCTGTGTCTACTAGTACAACACACACAGGAGCAGGGAAGTTGTGGCGGCGATGGAGGAGAGCGGAGGGAAGTAGCCCTGCTCATGTTCTGTGTCTACTAGTACAACACACACAGGAGCAGGGAAGTTGTGGCGGCGATGGCTGATGCCATAAGGGACACGCCCTTGATGGTAGGTTTAATACAGGAGCCCTATACCATCCGAGATGGCGTGGCAGGATGGGATGGTATGGGGTTGGGAACATTTTATGATTGTAGAGCAGACAGGTCCTGGCGTCTAAGCATATGGAATGTTTAATGTTAAGAGGTTTTGTTCAAGAGGCAACAGGCAGGCTGGCTTTTGCGTCGGCCTACCTACCTTACGACTCGGAGGAGCCAACACCAGGCCGAGCAGTGGAGCGTTTGGTGGAGTGGTGCCAAAGGGAGAACCTGCCGCTGCTGGTCGGATTCGATGCTAACTCGCACAACACGTTGTGGGGAAGCAGCGATACCAACCAGCGTGGGGTGACACTGGCGGAGTTTTTGGTGAGTAGAAACCTTTTTCTTTTAAATAAAGGTAAGAAACCAACCTTTGTAACGAGGAATAGAGAAGTGATAGACATTACTGCGGCCTGCAGGCAATTTGTGTCCTGGACGACCGGCTGGGAGGTTATGGATGACTGGACGCTTCCGATCATAGAGGTATTAGAATCACCCTGCGTCTCGAGATGGGTGAGGGGAAGAAATTTCGAAATCCGAGAAGAACTGACTGGGGAAGATTCACCTCGGTCTTGAAGAACGATAGGTTAGGTCCGCAAGTTGAGGGGGAGAACCTGGATCAGAGAGTGGATCGGATCACTGGCACGATTGTTCGAGCATATGAGACTTCATGCCCTGAGCGTAAAGTATTGCATAGGAAGGTCCAGTGGTGGATGGCTCGTCTGACTGCCTAAATAGACAGATGAGGCTGCTAAGGAGGAAGGCTAGGGGGAGTAACGCGGAGGAGGTCTGGGAAAGGTTCATTCAGACCAAGCGAGAGTACAAAAGGGAGATACGAAGAAAGACTCTTGAAGGACTTTCTGTGAAACCCTGGAGAGGGGAAAAGGAGGTCAACCAGGCCTTTAGGCTTTTAGGTAAGAGCGGAGAGATGTCATTGGATAGCATAAGGAAGCCAGATGGACAGATCACCTATAACCATAACGAGGTGTTACGGGTAATGCTGGATAGACACTTACCGGATAATGTGGAGTATGTTGGAGAAAGCGCGAGTATGTATAGGGAGCAGATTTACGGGGCAAGGAGTGCCCAGTAAAGTGGTTACTTTGAGGAGGGCGAGCTGGGTATTCGCTTCTTTTAGTAAATTCCAGTCGCCGGGTATGGATAGTCACCCGGGCTGATTCAGGAAAGTTGGAACATGTTCGACAGCACATGGTTAGGAATAATGAGGGATAGCCTTAGTTCAGGCTATATCCCTCGGGCTTGGAGCGTTAGTAGGGTCGCGTTTATTCCCAAACCGGAGAAGTTGGACTATTTAGACCCTAAAGCTTACAGGCAATCAGCCTTGCGTCCTTCATGTTGAAGAGCTTAGAGAGGTTGGTGGACCTGTTCTTAATGGAGGATTGTGACATGAAGAGCACCTTTCATGGGAACCAGTACACCTATTTGGCAGGAAGATCAACGGAGACTGCGCTCCATAATTTAGTGGGGAGAATTGAATATACGTTGGAGTCAAAAGAGTACGCGTTAGGATGCTTCTGCGACATTGAGAGGCGTTCCACAGCGTGGCCCATGATAGAATCAGGGAGCTATTGGAGGAGAGGGGTGTGGATGGGACCCTGGTTAGATGGATAGTTAACCTCCTGACCTCGAGGATTGTTTATTCTCGTTTGGGAGCCGTGCAGAGAAGGGTGAAAGCAAGTAGGGGTTTCCCCAAGGAAGGAGCTTGTCTCCACACCTATTGTGTCTCATCGTTGATGAGCTCCTTTGGGAGATGAACCGTAGGGGTTTCTATCTGCAGATGTACAATGATGATGGGGTAATCTTTATCACAGGGAAGCATCTGAGTGTGGTGTGTGACTTGATGCAGTCGGCGTTGTCTTACGTGGAGCAGTGGTGTAGGAATGGCTTGTCCGTCACCCCGACAAAAGCTCTTTAGTTCTATTCACTAGGAAGAGGAAACTGGAAGGGCTTAGGAGACCTAGGCTCTTCGATAAGGAACTGCAAATTTGCAGCGAGGTTAAATATTTAGGGGTCCTCATCAACAATAAGTTGAATTGGCAGGCTCACAGTGAGCATTAGAAGAAAACCTAACTCTAACTCTCCCCCAAAAATGCTCCTAAATGAATTTTCCCGGAGAAATGTTACAAATAAAGGTTGTAGCTCTTTGTATGCGTAGTTGATACGAAGTTTAAAGAAAATCGTTGCAGCCATTTCGAGAAAAGCACAAAAAGTGAAAAAAAAAAAAATGTAGTAAAGTCTACTTTTGGGAGAAGATTTTGACAGATAATGTACTGTCGGATCCCATTGTGATACAAACAAAGGATATCAAGTTTGAACTTTTTGTGATTTTTTTATTTTGAGTTATGCTGTCAATACACTGGGAGAACATTTTCGAAAAACCAATTTTTTGGACTTAGGGGGCCTCAAAATGTGTTTTTTCGGTGAAGGATTTCTAGATCAGATCAGGGTAAAAGGCTGATATAGCTTGAGAAACAGGATTGGGTGAGTCCGGTCGCCAAGAAGGCCTCATATATGACAGAATTGGCAGGTCATTAGTCATTAGCATAAGTCATGTGGCACATTTTCTTTAAAGAGAATCCCCCCCACCGTGTTCTAGCGCCTTGGAGAAGAAGAAGAAACCTGTTACAAACCCATCGGAATCTCCCATAAAATCCGTTTATGAAAAATCGTTTCCATTAAAAGAGGCTGCATATTATAACATCAATCTCGATGTTTTAGGCAAACTTTTTGGTGTCATATATTCCAGAACAATTGGCTAAAATTTGTGTTTATAACAAATCCAAACAAGCAACGTCTGAAAAATGCAGTAAATATGGATTGATAAGTCTTATCAATCTAATGGTTTTCCTAAAATTGTACATGGCAGATAAGAAATTAATGAGAAATAGATCTGGTTGAAATCCAGTTTGGGTTTAGAAATTCCTCCGATACTAGAGAAGCCTGTTCGCTCCAAATGTATTAATCCAAAAAGTCGTGACAATGGAAAGGCATCTTCTTTGGTGTATTGATTACAATAAACGTATAACAGGTTATAACATGAAATAACTTATAGACATATTAAAAAGGCCGGGGGTTGATGGTAATCAAGTGCGCACGAAATATAAATGTTGATGGTAGCCACCTCACACATCTAAATGTTTAAGATATGGCTCTCCCGTTCATAAAGGCTTGCTCATACTCTCTTTCGTAAGTGTAATGGATCCGAAGAGAGAGAGAGAGAGGGACACACAAAATTGAGAGTCTCACTCGCTACTTAGGCCAGACTAGAGCAGGAGACTCTGTTTAAATACACCTTCGCTAGCTACAGGACAGTCGTTAGAACAGTTTATACAGCAGTTTATAACGCGTCAGCAACCAACTACTACCCTTCTCTTCACACACTAAATCTCTCGGTACCAATTTCTGTATTCGTGTAATAAAGTCAGGCAGTTTGTGTTACTTTCTCATTATACAGTGCAGCATTATTGCCAGTTTATTTCATCTCTTAAACCCAATTCTCTCCTACTCATACCTATTATTATAAGTGAAACATAACAAAACAGTATTTCCGGCAATTTCCATAAATAATTATTCTCTAATTTCCAATATTTAATATTATAAAGAAATAGGTGTATTTAATTTCTATAATTAAATTGTATTGTATAATTAATTGTAATGGTTTCTCTGACAATGTAGCTTCATTCAATTTTTTCTCCATTATTTTGGAAAAGTTGCTAGTCATTATCTCAGCATGTATTTGTGTTCATCTGCAAATAAAACTAATTAAATATAAGCCACAAAATTGATTTTAACATAGGACTTCCAATTAAGATTCACCAAGGTAAAAGTTAGAATTCTGGGAAGTGCATCAGATTGACGTCAAACTGATTTTGATTTCGGCTACTTTTTTTTTTAAATATATTTGATATGTGAGAAATAGCTTGCAATTGTTACTTCCACAAGTGGAAGAATATACGTTTTAATGCGCACAAGTTTTATGATTACCACAAAATTTTATTATTGATACATGATCTATACCTTATGCCAAAACTTTCAGCAAACCTACCAAAATGTAATTTAAAAATATTTATTGTTGTGGTTGGTTCCGCAGAGCTGCAAAGCATCAGAGATATTTTATGTGATAGCCTCCTTTTTTTTGTGGTCATCGGCCGGTTTCGGGCGTTCGCCCATCTTCAAATATTTACTTAATCATTGTGCTAATATTAAAGCCACTGCTATCCCCACCCTACTATTCTCTATAAAAAAAAATCCTGTGTGGAACAATCGCACGATTTTTTTTTAATGCAATTATTAAAATGTTTTCTTCAAAGTAGGTAATTTTTACTAAACTGACGATTTGCCAAAATATTACGCATAAAACGCGTTAGTTTTTTAAGAGCTAACTACAGCTAACTCGCCTTGGAACTAAATTAAAGACCCCCAGGCAGGACTACACCAATAATTTAAACAGTTTTGAAATGAATGCCATACCTAGGATACCCTAGAAAACCAATGAAATGATTTTTTCCAAAAAATCTTTAAACGCAGCATTTGTGCTCCAAGTTCAAGGAAAATATTGGAACCATTTTCGAACAAGACCAGAAACTCTTAGAAAACTATTCTGTAAAAGCGCATTTCAAAAATCACTGATTTTTCTTCAACTAGGATTTTAGCAATGCACCATAATAATCTATAAAGGAAATGGGTAGGTTTTATGACTAGGAGTAACGATGCTAAGTGGCCATTCACATTAACAGACAGACGAATTGAATGTTGAAGGAGTACACGGGTGTAGGAAAGCGAGAGAGGATGTATAGAGAGAGCAAAGAGACTCTCACTCCCAAATGGACAGATCTCCGTGATAAAAGACCTAAGCAAGCTGGTTCTGTAAAGTGAATGACTTAGTGAAATTATCTAGTTAACTAATATATTGGACTTCAAATATTGAAGACAATTCATATTATTTCTGCAATTATATGTAAATAAAATATGTATTTTATTAAGGGCTAATATATTAAACAAATAGATATATTCTTTTTTTTGCCCTAATTCAAGGCATTTCTCCCAAATTCAGCCATAGTGGAATGGCTTTCGCCTGCATTAATGTAGAACTTCTGAAGAGATGTTCTGCATTCATGTCCTGGGCAAGTGGGCAATCAGCTTTGCCAATTCCATATATATATATATATATATATATACTCTGTACGAAATTTGGTATGTATATATCATACCAATAGAATATATATATACACAACTAGAAAGTTTGATCATATTAAATGGCACTTTAGAGGAAGCTCAAGGAAGCACCCTTTCTGAAGGTAACTTCCCTTTTTCAATTGACAACATTCTCCTAGAGGTTATCGTACATGTCATGTCTTCAGTTTTTATATAGTTTCTTTTAAATAGCTTTTAATCTAATATATAATGCGAGAGTAAAGTCCCTTTACAAATCTCGAATGTAACTCGGATGTGTAATGCTGCACTGTACTCTCGTCAAATAAATAACTACTGTTAGCTTTTATCTTTAGGATAGAATAAGGACTAACTTTTTATAGCAACTGAGGTTACATCCTCAGATATACATCTACATTATTATGTCCATAGCTGGGCAAATTGGACAAAAAGTCCAGAAAATATGTGAATTATTTTCCATATAGAAAACTCGAAATTTGCAAATTGTCCCAGAAGATTTCAGAAAACCTAGTAGGAAAAAGTATGAATCTGATAAATATATCAAAATATTTATTTTCATTTTGAGGTGATGAGAAATGATGGTAATGGTTAAAAATGGATTTAATGTACAAAAAGGGAAGGGATTAGCTGGCGCGGTGGCGTGTTGGACACTCAGGCGGATGTCGCGGGAGCGAGGCAAGTGCTGCACTCTTAGATTTTTCCTTTCTAGTCTCTACAGCTCACTGTTCGGTGATGGACCGACGTCTGTTGCGAGAGAACACTGTCCAGGCCGACAGTGCACTGAGAAGTCTCCAGGCACCAATGACCTTAGATGTTGACGCGCTTTAAACAAAAAAAAACGCCTTAAATATATACGCAAACACCAACAACCAGAACTAGACAACATGGGCAACACAATGCATTTTGTACTGAGAATAGTAAGGGATTGTCGGTGTATGTCAATCATAAGGCACCGCCCACGACTATGTCACTCATACATCTATATCATATCTCCCTACCACAGGCTATTCAAATTCTAGCCGTAAGATCAAGATTCGCCTACCTAAGACGCCAAGAAAACAGGAATAAGAAGTTAATGAGAAGTAGGGGAGTTAGGAATCATGTAAATTTACGCTAGCGACATTAATCCTAAGAAGTCTGTCGTTCAAATTGCACATACAACCAACAAGGAAACATCAACACCAACATTTGGCCAGCTCAGTTCCCAGCTCAGGCAGCATTATTTCTATACTCAGCTCTGTAAAGACTTTGCAGTAATCTGTTTACTTACTTACTTACTGCGTAGCACTACAGCCCGGGGTGGGCCTTGGCTTCCCTGACAATATTACGCCAGTCCTCTCTGCACAGCGCTTTCGTTCTCCAATTTTGGACACCGAGCACTGCAAAGTCCTTTTCTACAGCTGGATCCATCATCTCCTAGGTCGTCCCCTTCTCCTGGTACCATACATCACTCCAAGTAGAACCGTTTTTGGAGTTCTGCCGTCCTCCATTACATGGCCCAGCCATTCTATCCTCCTCGCTTTTATAAACTGGACTATGTCGCAGGATCCGAATAGTTCGTACAGTTCGCTATTTTTCCGAATTCTATATTCACCCTCAACCATTACAGTTCCATATATCTTCCTAAGAATTTTTCTTTCGAAGATTCGTAATATATTCATTGTAGAGGTATATAGGGTCCATGTTTCCGCTGAGTATGCCACTATTGGTCTTACCGACGTCTTATATGAGCGTACCTTTGTAGCTTGTGACAACAGCGATGACCGGAAAAGTTTCAAATTGGCGATATAAGCTCGGTTGCCTGCTATAATCCGTTTTTTTATTTCTGCTGCTATTTTATTTTCGCAATTGAGCTCTGCGCCCAGATATATAATAGTCTTTACATTTTTGAAGGAGTATCCTTCTACGGTTAGATTTTCTCTTGTCCTTGAACCACCGCCTGAATTTACATATATATACTGTGCTTTACTCTCATTAACTTTTAGTCTAACTACTTCGCCTTCAGCTTTCAATAGTTTAAATATATCCATAAGAGATTGTTTATTCCTTGCCACTAAGCAGATATCATCTGCATAAGCACACATTTGACTGGATGCATGCAATATATTCCCATTAGTATTCACCTTTTTCATTACACTATGTAATGCAAGAATGAATAGCGTGGCGGATAACGCATCCCCTTACCTAACTCCAACCATAACTGGGAAGCTGCGACTGAGGTGGCCATTAATATATACTTTGGTATTGCTTCCATCCATCGAAAGCTGTATCGGCGAATTAGTTTATTTGGAATATTAAAATCTCGTAAGGCATTTAACTTAATATTTCTAATTACGCTACCAAAAGCACGGTAGTAGTCTGTAAACAGCATATGTAGATCAGTTTTATATTCCCAACATTTTTCCATTAATTGTCGCATTACGAAAATCTGATCAACCGTTCCTCTTCCCTTTCGAAAACAACATTGATACTCCTGTAAAACATCTTCCGCAAAAACATTGAGCCTGTTGACTAGTATACTGGAGAAAATTTTGTATGCAACTTCTAAGATTGATATACCTCTATAACTTTCGCAGAGAAGTTTATCTCCCTTTTTATATATAGGGTACATTAAACTTGTTTTCCATTCTGTTGGCATGCACTCTCTGCTCCAAATATCCTCAATCAGCAAGTACATTTGATTAGTCAGCTCTTCTCCGCCTTTTGTAAAAAACTCTGCGATTAATAAGTCCTCACCAGGTGATTTATTATTTTTCAATTTATCAATTGATTGAAATAGAGAGAGGTTCCAGATCATTTATATTTTCTAAGTCAGGTAGCAGGTCAAAATTCCCGTTTCTAGCATTCAATAAATCATTAAAGTGCTCCTCCCGTCTATTAATTACATTCGGCTTATCCACTACTTTTCCATGTTTATCTTTACAAGCATCTATTTTTGGTTGAAATCGGCGACTCAAATACGGCTCCATAAAATTTTCTACTTTCATTATTTACCCTTAGTTCTTCAATCTGCTCAATCTTTCGTTTCAAGAACTCCCTTTTTTTCTTCCTTACAATTTTTTTAGCTCGTCTCCGGCTTTCACCATATGCGGCAGAAGTTTGTCTGGTATAGCGCTGGAGCACAGCCAGTCTATAATCATTTCTAATTTTTAGGGCCTCCGCATATTCCTCATCAAACCATTCCTCGTTTCTTTGGTCTCTCTTGTCTCCTACTACCTCCTTCGCAGATTCTTCAATGGCCTTCTTAATTTTACTCCATCTCTCCTCAACCTCACCAACTCCTATCTCTCTTAAATTCTCCGTCAATTTACTGCTTATCGTTTCTTTAAATTTCTCAGCAATATCTTCACTTTTAAGTTTTTCCAGGTCCCATTTCTTCCTATAGCATCGTGTCCCGGACATGACACATGCTAGACGCTCTCTAAATTTTACTTTAACCAAAAAATGATCTGAGTCGCAGTTCGGACCGCGAGCAGTCCTCATATCATTGATTGATAATGCGGGCCTTCTGTCTATCAGAACATGGTCTATCTTGGTTACTACACCATTCGGAGCTCTCCAAGTTCCCTTATGTATGTTTTTACGGTGGAAAAAAGTACTCCTTATTACCATATACTTGCCTCAGCAAACTGACAAAGATGTTTTCCATTTTCATTGGTCTCATTGTGAAGAGAGAATTGTCCTGCAACAGTGTGCGTAAAGACTTCAGTCCCTATTTGTGCAATGAAGTCTCCTAAGATAATTTTGACATCATATTTCGGTGCCGTATAATAAGTTCTCTCCAATTTTTGATAGAATTCCAGCTTTACATCCTCATCACTCTCTTCAGTGGGAGCATACACAGAGATTAATGTTATATTCCTAAATTTACCTTTTACTCTAATTTTACAAATACTCTCATTTACCGGATCAAAAAGCAGCAGACTTTTTCTTACTTTTCTTGCAATCAAGAATGCGGTGCCATGTCTACCATTTCTTGTATTAGTTCCACTATACATCATTGAATAATCCTTCTTATCGAATCTACCAGATCCATCCCATCTCGTTTCCTGCAGGGCTACTGCGTCTACATTATATCTTAATATCTGCGCAGCCACCTCCACCATCTTCCCAGGTTGGAGCATCTTCCTTCCATTCCAGGTCGCAATAGTCAAATCTGAGTTCCGTTTAGTTTCGCCTTTAATCCAATCCGGTGTATTATTGTCTTTGAGTTTTTGAACTGTATTTGTTTTATAAGGTGGGGCTCACCCTCAACCTGGAGGACCAGTGCTTTGATATCGGGGCTCCGTCCCCTAGCATGGCTGCTTTCATCACAGCTCAAAGATCCCATGCTACCCTTGATTTGTTCAAAGTTTTCTCTCCTAGCCTTTGAGGTCCTCCCTCAAACCGTACAAGGCAGTACGCGGTAGTGCATATTTAATGGCGGCACTTACTTGCCATGTCACAGCATCGTCATCGTGTTTTGTGGTATTTTTTTGCACTTGAACCTGCTAGTGTTCAAGCCCCACCCCTGCTAATGCTGCCGCCTCTGGTCCGGGACTGCTTATATCTTCTACAATTTTCTATGTCCACCCTAAACAAAAAAACACCACCACAAATAGAAAAAGGTGACGACTAGACAAACACATTAGAAAAAACTAGAAGCATACAAATATAAGACATTGAAACAAGAACTTAATAAACATTTTTCATGTATTCATTTTGTATATTTTGGATTATATGCGAATTATATTTAGTTGATTTTGTCAGTTTTTACATTAGTATTAAATTTGCTGTTGGTGTTTTCCTTATTACACTGAACTCATTGCTTTGCTTTTTATTATTTTAAATTATACACTAGTATGAGTTTTTTCATTCCTTACCTAGACGACTCATTGTGATAAAAATGATTAATTTACCATGTGTCAAGCCGATCAACAAGTATTGATCGCTAATCGAATATGAATTTACGACCAAGAATGTTCTACCTAGAGAGTATTTAGCTCATCGCCAACTAATAAAATTTTTTGTTCTCTGACCATATGATGTGAAGTCAGCTCTTCAAGAAATATACACATTAAAACTGTCTTTCTAATGGCGCCAGCCTAAAAGCGGCATTTCCATTTTTTGCAACTTGCAGATTTTTCCCTGCTGGATACACTTGATTTCAACTGAATTCAACTGTTTGTAAAAATACTCATCAATTCTGATTCAATCAGTGCAGTCACAATTTGCAGGATTTCAACGTTTAATTTTTTTTGCCCAACAAGACTAGTTACTGGTATTGTTCTCCAAGAGGTCAAACCAGGTGAGCCAAATACCTTTCATTTATCCTTATTGCACACATTTGTCTCCATCTGATTATTTCTTGAAGACTATTTAATCCTCAACTAGTTGCCTCTTTGGTGGAGGGGAGTACTGACCTTTTTTTCATATTTATTAGCTAACCGCAAGCTTTTGATCCGTCATTTATAGCATGGTCATATTATATTTTATTACTTTGTACCATACCTTATTATTCTATTTGTTTTACAAGTCATTTTTTTTTATTTTAGAAGTTCTGTTATTTTGTAGGTCCTTCAACAAATACATTCAACACCACTTCTGTTTGCAATGAATCTTCGGTATAATGAAGAAAATCACAGATATTTCTAAGTGAAGCTGTCTGCTTTCTAACAAGAGTGGGTTCGAAAATTATCCTGCTTAAAAATCAAATGCTGCTGAAAATATACATTTAATCAGCATTTACTTTATACTTGCTATTCTTATCAAATTACATACACATAATTCATATTACCAAGCAGAACCTTCATTCTCTATTAACTACATAACCCTCGACCCCATTCTCCATAACCTCTTCATTCTCCATAACAACGACCCCATTTAAAATTTCAAGTTCTAAAACAAATATTACGATGGTTTCACAAAATTTTTATTTTTGCCAGCACTTGCACAGCGGAGAATCTACACAGATCTACTCATACTTTTCAAGATTATTCATCATTTAATAGACTTGCTTGAATTGTTAGGTAACTTTTTTATCATCTTTGCCCATCAAAATTATCACCATATCTATACGCAATTGAGCACTACGACTTGAAAAGGCGAAAGTTAAATAACTACGAATTTACAGAAAAGGTATTTGAGTTTTTCTTGAAAATGATTCCTACGAATTATAAAATAAGCGATAATATATCGCTTATAAAATAGAAATGACTCTTTCTAGATGGTAATTTCGCTGATCTTACCTTGCCTGTATTTGTATGCATATTTTATATAAGCGCGAGCCAGTTTTTACCATTGATTAACTCCAAACATCGTTCACTTGTAATTGTAGCATTCCCAAAATATTGCTGCCTATACTCCGCCGACCCCGAGAATTTTGTTAAAAAATGATGTAAGTCCTCTATTGTGCAGATATTGCACAATGGGCAGTAAACTAACGTTTCGGTTGCCCAAGGTTTATTAGTCAAGTTCAACATATCTGACCTAATTTTAATTATTAATCTGCAATATTGGAAACTTTGTGAATTCAAATAATTTCTTTGCAAGGAGAAGTTTAAATAACTATAGAGAGGATAGTATGTGCTATTTGTAACTCTAGACCGTAAATGGCTCATTTCATTTTCGCCATCTTTTTCAATAGTTCCTCAGATATTTTACCCCACTGACTATTATCCATATTAAATTTACTCAATAATTCGTATTTGATAAGTAATTCGTACCACTCCCCAGCCCAACTAATTCTCTTATTTAATATTTTGATTGCCACAAATTTAGGCAGTCTATCTTCAGACATATCACACATAACCTTTTTAATAAATCTGAGATGTAGACGAAGAGTATATAAAAAATAAATACTTTGCAAACCAGTTCCAACAACAGAAAATAGCTTGGGGTATTTTGTGGAAGGAGAAAGAGATATAGTAGCGGAAGGCTAATAGAGCTGAGTGGCGTGACATGCTAACTTGGTAGAATGTTGCCTGAAAAACACTTGAGTTTTTGGTTGAGACCGCGCGGGGTTTGCTAAAAACCGACGTTTCGCCCATATTGCAATAAGCTTCTTCAGGGTCGTTACACCTTTAAAGCTAATGGAGCAATGTGAACTTTGGATGAAAAGGGACGGTACAACGCTTTCTCCGCCATCTTGGCAGTGGGAGGTGGGCGGGGCTTAAATTTCTCTTCTTAGCCCCTCCCAGGTGACGAGGTCTAAGTCTCCCATCTTACTGCCCTCCTGCCAAAGTTTTAACCATCTTCTGCTCCGGAAAACAATTAAATTGTTTTCCCTTGCTTACGTCTGTGAGTTCAACACATAGCTGGGCGTCTGTCTGTCTGTCTATGAGCCCATCAAATAAACTTCAAGTAAAATTTCCAGTTTAAAGAGAATTTGCCAATTATGAAATTTAGTTAAGTGTAATAAGAGGAAGTGTTTTGAGAGTTTCACAGCAGATTTTTTGTTATAGTCTATTTGAATTTGAATAAGATACATACATTAAGTTTCTGGTACATCATGACAATTCATTGAACAACTTACCTTTAACAGTCAAGTATCTTGAGTATGTTTATTTGTTTAATCTATCCTAGTAAGATAGATTGTTATTACAGTTATTGTAGTCGTTTATATTTGTGAATTATACTTCAGTGACGGTTGTCTAGTACTTGTAGCAACAATCTGTAGCGAAATTCATTTCTTGTCTTATAAATATGAATTCAAGGTAAGGTTACTGTCAATAAGCGGTCCTATGTTCACTGTAGTCAGAAGTAATATAAAGTTAACAATCAAAAAGAACACAATGGTAAGATAAACATTTTATTTTAAAAAAATAAATAAATCAACATACCAGAAGAGGAAATAGCTACAATGACTTCTATATTAGAACTATATAAATATTAAAGTACAATGACTAAAAGATATAATATGCACTGACCATATATAAATGAACACAGAAATAGCATTAAAAACTATGAATATTCTCGTTTTGTTAACTATTATATAGTAATATAATTTAGCGATTTCAATTCAATACAAATTTCTGTTAACACAGACGTGCTTTGACTACAAAAAAAAGATAATAAATATACGCGGTACATTTTGGAATAGCCAATGAGCAATCACCTTGGTCCCCGTTCCTCCTCTGCGCTTGCTCACTTAATCCAACAACAGAGGTTCATTTTTTATAATTCACTTCTTCGTCTTAAAAGTCCCACAAGAACTTGTAATGGCAATTTGAAGTTACGCCTAACACACAGCTCCTCCACAATTCCCAAAAATTAATTTTTCCGGAAGATTTTTCAAATAAAATGTGACAGGCTGTTTCAGTTGGCGCCAGATTTTCCGAATAATTGCAAGGAAAACATTGAAAAAACTAATTCAGTAAAATCACTTTTCTCATTGACGGATTTTGACCGGATACGATAGCCAAAAGGGAAATCAAGTATGAGCTTTTTGCAATTTTTGGTTTTTGAGAAATCTGTTTAATTAATAGTCACATCTTCGCCAAAAATATTTTTGTTGAAGGAACTTCAAAACATTATTTCTGGTATAAACGTAATTTCGAAAAACAGAAAGTAGAACTAAAAAAGCTTCCAAAATCTTGATCTTATTCTGCATAAATGCAATTAAAAATATCAAGACTTCACTGAACTCAATAGAATATATTTAATTTCCAAAATTTATTATTTCCTGAAAGTTTTGAATATCAGGTAAATAATATAGAACCATATTTGAAGAATGCATTTCAGTGATGTATTAAAATGAAGACAACTAACGGTTTGCAAACCAAATGTGCCTACCGAAATTGTAAATTTTATTTTCTCTCAGTCTTACCCGAAAAAGGAAGTAATGCAATCTGTCAAATTTTCGAAATTCAGTTTTTATCGATACTTGTTTTGAGGGCTCCTGAATACAAAAAAAAAGTTTTCCAAGTCTGGAAATGTGGCCGCTTTTATCTGTTTGTGATATTGATTATCGAAAGTTTCGAAATCGAGTTTCCAACGGAAATACGTGTCTTGAGAACCCTTGGGTACGAAAAAAATGTTTTAGGCGAATAAACTGTATATGCTATGTGTGTTTGTCTGTATTATCAGAACATTTCAAAAACGAAAAACATGGTATTTGGTTTAGAGGTACGTACTACCATCATACCTAGGGCAAATTCATCAACTGCAAATGCGACTGAGTCAATGTTTACACAAAAATACTTATCACTTTTATCTGAAATATTTTCCTGGGAAAATTGATTTTTTGAGGGTTCCAGGGGAACAGTAGCGTTAAGCTTTCCTTCAATGTACGATGTATGATTCTGCCACCTTTATACATTAGAAACGTAGATTTTTCAAATATGAAGCAAATTGGTTAACTGGATGTGTTTTACAGAATAGGGAACCATAACGATTTCATTTAAACTTGGAATGCTAACTGAACAAAGAAAGAAAACCTATCACGTTTATTTAAATTTTTTTTTTTTGAAATATTGTTTTTAGGGGAAATTCTGAGAAATCTGCGACGTTAAATTACAAATGTTGTGTTTGTTTATTATTATTATTATTGGCGCTCTCTTTCAGACTATAAAGTAACCACTTCTACCACCTGCCTGGGTAGATACTGCCTCTCTCCCCTATACATATATTTATATGAGAAATGAGTAAATTTCGAAGTTTAAATAAAATTTGTCATGTTATATAATATAACTGTAAGAGAAAATCGGTGTGAGTGTTTCAGACCAGGAGGTTCTGAGAGTGGAGTAATGTTAGACTTTCCTCTGAAGTACATTTTTTAATACAATATATGGGTGTCGTTCCTGTGTAAATTGTAATGTAATGGTGTGATGATTGTGTAGTTGGTTGTGTAGTACGAGCGGTTTCGTATTCGGGCTTGTAAGTATGATTGAGGAAAAGATAGAAGTATTAAGAATAATTAAGAAATCACCACTGTTAACAATAAATATATTCTGTTAAAATAATAATAACAAGTTATTTGATATTATAAACTTATTTAATATATTGTGAAACTGGCACTAATACTAGGAGAGCGATTCCTGAAGGGTTCTGTTCTGGCTTTGGAAGCAGAATACCGACTTAGTTGTTTGAAGGCTAAGTGCAGACTATTCTTTTTAACTGTATTATTTGAAAGCTGAAGGCAGACCCTTCGAAGGAATTGCTCTCTCTCTAGCGGGGGAATTTTCTTGTACAAAAGAATTAACCTAACGGGATTTTTGTTCCTTTGTTTTTCTAATAGCAATGACCTAGATTGTGTACTATACCTGACTCTAAAATACACTTTTTTTGAAGGTAAATTCACAGTTTAATATATTAACAAAATTAGATTTTTGATACTACAAAATATTCTGAATTATTTTTCTATTTCGTTCTTCCACTACATTATCCCCCCTCCTGGAGAAATTTTTCGGCACGAAAAATTTGTGAGATAATCTGGAGTTGTAGAGGCTTGGAAGTTATCGAGAGGCGTGTGTGTAACCTCTGCAAGGTGGCCGTGTGTTGTAGGGTGCAGTCATCTTCTTCTGGGACAAACGCTGCTTGAATGTGTGAGAGTTGCTGTGGTGTTTGATTGTCCTCTACTCGAGCGAACGCTGCGTGAGTGGGTGAGCGTTGCTGTGGTGGTAGGCTGATGGGCGAACACTGCTTGACGAGTGAGAGTGTTGCTGATGAAGGTGTAACTGGCAAGGGTAGACAAGGTGATCAATGTAGGCTTCTGAGGTACTGTAGGGTGCATATACTTTCTTGAATTTATTCTATATGAACAAAAAAAAACTCTCAAGTATTTCAAAAATAATTAACACAAATACACAAAATATTTAAAAAAAATATATATATATTTAATAAGCGAGCAAGGATGTTAGATCGCAAAGGGTATGAGAAGATGAAGTTATTTTCCTTTGGTAGAATCTTGTGTCTGAAAATGATCCATAATGATGTTCAGCAGAATTATAAATAATATTTATTTGTTAAAATTCTAACAAATAACATGCAATATTAACTAATCATGCAATTATAACTAACATGCAATTTTCATGCAATTACATTCATACGCATGCAATCACATTCATGCACATGCAATGGTGCAGACGACGAAGATGCTTGGATCTGCAAAAGAGTGGTTATATATAAAAAAAATAAATTCTTAAAGCTAATATAAAGATATTATGGATATGTCTCAATAATTTCAACAAATATTAGTGTAAAAATTATTAAAGCTAAGAGGTAAAGATGAAATATCTAGCTTGAGAGGTATGTGCAAGTTTTCGGCCGTTTCTATAGCTACGAGTTCCTTCAACTGTTTTGCGTTTTCTAGATACCTTGAATATAACTTTGAACAATACAAGAAAACAAATAAGTATTATATAAATATAACATTAAAAGACAGATATAGACAAAACACAATTACAAATACAATTAATCAATTTCTTTTTTGGCGAACTGAAAAAAAAGTAAATTAATTAGTAAAATACAATATATAAAAAAAATATTAATATCATCACATATAAAAAATAACAACAAATTCACTTGTTCATTTGATTTCTGCAAAATAAAGTAAATTGTAAATTATTATTTAAAAATATTGAAATATACAATGAAATATAGCATAATTACAAATATCAAATGGTTGAATAATATACATTTTTGTTCTTAAGACTAACTAATTGATTCCATGCACTTTTTATTTATTTATTTCTTTATTTGGTTAATATATGGTTAATAAGTTTATTAATTATATGGTTAATATATACATGTGGTGTAGTTTGTAGAGTTGAGAATAGGTTGAGAAGTGTGATAGAATGAGAATAATTTCAAGAGATTATGTCAAGTATGTTATTTCAAGTGTTATGTATTGTGTGCGCGAGGTGGCACAGAAATTTTGTGGCTAGTTACTAGGGATTTTAGTGAACTTAGCGATTAGTACTAAATTGGTGCGTTTGAGTACTATTTGAAAATTGAATGTTGAATTTATTAAGTGTTAGATACGTGCGCAAATTAATGATTGCCCTGTAAGAACGTTTCTACAAGTATTAATTGGAAATTGCCCTTTAATTGCGAAAATATGAATTCGCCAGAAAAATTTGGAATTTTCGACATTGTCCGCATGCAAATGAAGGGACGTGATGCCATAGTTAGGTATTACCTAGTTAGACAGGACTGATGGAAGCAGCTATGATTGCGCCATAGTCATATCAGGTTTTCGAGAAAGCGACTGAGGGCTAACTCGTTTTGGGCTGTATTTGGAAACAATTACGAGCCGTATGTCCAAATTTTGAACAAAATTGGCAAGTGGGCCTATTTTGGAGGTTATTGCTAGTTTCGTTACCATTATTATTATGATTATATTGGGGTCTATCTGAATAAGAGTTAAATCGTGAATTATTTGAATTAACTCGAGGATTATGATTGTTACTATAATATTGACTATTATTATTATTATAGCGATTATTACTATATACTCTGTGATTAAAATTTCTAGGAAAATTAAAATTCTTAGGCATTTTGCCAAAGTTAGTGCGAGGTTTTGATTGAAATTTGTTGGTGCAGTCCACGTCAAAATGTGGACCGGAACAATGGCGACAAGGTCTGTTCTTTATTACATTAAAAACTCTTGTTGGTTTTAATTGTGGCTTTTGACTTTTATTACGATGCGGGCATTCTCTGTGGAAATGCATTTGTCCACAGAAACGACAAGGAGATGGGGGTGGTGTACGAGGATTGGAAGTTTTCGTAACAGCGAAAACTGTGGGGTTTGTTTCAGAAGCCTGTACTTCTTTTAGGGCATTGGCATAAGAAAGTGCTTCGTCTAATTTTTGAGGTAGCTTTGTTCGTACCTCACTACGAAGCGGTTGAGGAAGTGACTTTAGGAATGCATCAGTGGCCAGTTTGTCTAAAATGGTTTGTAAGGCCTCGAGTGGGTTAGCCTGTGCTTTTAAATGAATGGCGGATTGGATGTGTCTAATTCTATCCGCGAAGGTTTCAGCAGGCTCTGTTGGAAGAGATTGAATATTAGTCATCTGTTGTAAGAAGACTAAGGGGGTTTTCTCCTTACGAAATCGGGCTAGAAGTCGCTCTGAAATTAGAGGATACGTTATAATTGTACCCTGGCGTTGTAATTCGGCCTTCTGGGTGTCGTAAAATATATTTGCAGAACCTGAGAGCCTAAGTGCTAATATTTCTAATTTCGCTGCGTCGTCCCAGCCAGAAAGACTAGCACAATGGCTAATTTGGTCTAGGAAATCGGAAACTTTGGCTGAATTTTCGCCATCGAAAGTGGGCAAACTGTTTATCAATTGCAAATTTCTTAAGGAACTAGCTGGTTGATTGCTGGGGGTGGGAGGATTGGCTAATTGTTGCTGAGCAAGTAAATATTCTACAGCGGCGTCGATTTTCATGTTTTGTCCGTTAATTTTATACATTTTGGAAATCAAAATTCACAAGGGATAATGCAAATACAACAATTTCAAAAACTAAAATTTTTCAAATTACAAAAATGAAATTCAATAAAAATTCAATTATGGGAAATATTTAAGATATCTCCGCTGTGAAAATAATTGAAAAAGGAACCAAATTATCTGATGGATAATTTGTTTAATTATTAAAATGAAAATTTTACGTACTTATTAATTTGTGGATTCTGGTTGAAAATATCCCAAACAGCTGGCACCAATGTAATGTAATGGTGTGATGATTGTGTAGTTGGTTGTGTAGCACGAGCGGTTTCGTATTCGGGCTTGTAAGTATGATTGAGGAAAAGATAGAAGTATTAAGAATAATTAAGAAATCACCACTGTTAACAATAAATATATTCTGTTAAAATAATAATAACAAGTTATTTGATATTATAAACTTATTTAATATATTGTGAAACTGGCACTAATACTAGGAGAGCGATTTCTGAAGTGTTCTTGTTCTGGCTTTGGAAGCAGAATACCGAATTAGTTGTTTGAAGGCTGAGTGCAGACTACACTTTTTAACTGTATTATTTGAAAGCTGAAGGCAGACCCTTCGAAGGAATTGCTGTCTCTCTAGCGGGGGAATTTTCTTGTACAAAAGAATTAACCTAACGGGATTTTTGTGCCTTTGTTTTTCTAATAGCAATGACCTAGATTGTGTAATATACCTGACTCTAAAATACACTTTTTTTGAAGGTAAATTCACAGTTTAATATATTAACAAAATTAGATTTTTGATACTATAAAATATCCTAAATTATTTTTAATAAATATTATTTTTCTATTTCGTTCTTCCACTACAAAATACTAAGGTATATTAGCAGCAAATGAAGAAAATTTATTTATCGGAAGTGCGAGTTTAAACAATTGGTTTCTGAGCAGTTTGGAATATTTTCGAAAACCTTTATTGCACAATCAGAAACGTATCCTTTTATTTGAAACTGATTTTAGGTTAACTGATTCCTAAAATAGAATATATATTTTAATCGCCCCAAGAGCAAATGTATATAATTGGCGCTGTCTTCTGTATTACAACCATCATCAGTATATATTGTTAGGGCAACTATACAAATTTCAAGTTAAAAGAAAATTTAGAAGATTTTTTATTATTATTATTATTATTATTATAAAGTCATTAAAATAAGAATAGCAGTATTAAAGTAAAACATTGAAAATAATAATCCGGAAGTAAAAATTGAAGTCTTTAACCGGCAAAAAATTGGTGAAAATTGAATGTATATTCAGTAGAAAGCCAGTCAGATTACACAATAAAAACTCTAGCTAGGAGAGTAAACACATAGAAAAACTAACCAGTTAACATATAAACAGTTTACTAACTCAAATTACAACACAACTAAAAAACTGGGTCAGAAAAATTGCAATTGACATGCTATTAACAATATTATCAATCACTGAAAAATTCCTAAACATGGTACAAAAATAACTACCAGCCACAAATCGTTGGAAATATTACAGATATAAAATTTTCTATAAAATAAATAAATAGTAATTTAATATCAATAGTTCAATGATTGGTTTTCCTGTAGATTGCATTGAATTATCTAAATGTAGAATAAAACAAGCTTGTGTGAAACAGTTACAGTTACAATAATTGTTACAGCAATTATTGCAATTACATTAATAATTTGTTTTTAAACTTACAAGCTTACTGTTTAAGCGGCCATGCATTACAAATAAATAATTATGAGGGATTACACTTGTATACCTGAAGGTGACTTGCAAGGCAATGACCTCTGTCACAGTACCTTACTTGCCTTTTAGGGATACTGCACTGCGACGAGAGAGATCTACTGTGCCTCCGCATAGCCTTCTCAGTGCACTAATGGCCTCCAAGTAGTATTCTTTAAATACAGACAACACGGCCTATGAACTTGTTCCTAAGAAGAGAAAAATCTAACGGCAATATACTGCTAGCCTCGAATCCGGGACCACCGAGTGAGAATCTAGCCTCTTCCTCTTATTCCTTAACAATGCCTAGAGCTAATGGCAGCTTAAACTTAAGCCTAACTCACAGCTTCCTCAGAAATCCATAAATATATATAATGTATCAAATAATGTTATAGGTTTTACTACATTATAGTTACAGCACGCTAAGTTTAAGAAAATCGTTGCAACCATTTTCGAAAAATTCCAAACAGCTCAAAAACTTGTTCTGCAAAGTTGCACTTCCGGTTAGCCGATTTTCACCAAATTTGGAATTTCACCAATGCTTTTAATATAACAAGGGTGTAACAAAAGTCTTGCGTTTTTCATCTTCACACAATTCAAAAATTGTTTTGTTTGCACACCTACAAAGCTTGCTCCTCATCATTTTCCATAACTTAACCCATCTTGAGGCACAATTCGATGTCCTTCCGATACCAGAGTTCTCTTTAGAGACAAAAAGCTCCAAACTTCCTGTTCATCCTAAATTCTTTGCCATGTAAAAGTGGGCCATAGAGCGGAAGAGATGGTAATCAGAGGGTGCCAAATCTGGGCTGTGAACTGCTTAGAGGGAGGATCTCAAAATTCGAATCGTCGATAATTAGAACGTTTGACATGACGTAAACGACCTTGCATTGTCTTGTCGAAGGAGTACACTATTTAAATTAACTCAGGGGGTATATTGCAGCTAAAACGGAGTGCACGCTTTCTAGCTGAGTAAAGTAGAGCGGATGTATTCGCACGACCGTCAGGTACTGTCTCAAAATGAATGACGCCCTCATACATCCACCAGACGCACAGTATCACATTTTCCTAAAATATTTCTCTTCGGAAATTTTACACACAATGGTAACGGAATCGTAGAGTTTTGAAGTAGTAGTCTGAAGAAAAATTGTAAATCAGCCCCAGAACCCTCAAAAAATACATTTTTCCGTAGAAAATGCTTGAAATGAAAGTGGCAGGTTATGTAAGAATAAATTCGAATTTAAACAAATCTTGAACGTGCATATAAACTAGTAACCAGAAGTCTTCAGTTAAAAAAAAAATAACGAGTCTTCAAGCAATAATTGACAAGTAATATATTCGACTCCGACATAATATAATTCTTGAGATCAAAATGATTTGGAACCTAGAGGCGCTAACCCAGAAGAAAGTCATCCAAATTATTGCAGCAATTTCTGCCTGAGCCCAAACTAATAGAGAAGCATCTACGAGTATGATATCCGTCGTAGCATACTTCATTATTTTGGTTTTAGCACCTTGAGTATGATAAAAAATGTATCCAACGAATGAGCTGTATATATGTCACTGGAATATGTCTATATAAGTAAATGTTTTTTTCTTTTGCCATTTTTTGTAATATCTCGAAATAGGTACCAAAGATTTTCTTTAAACTTCGCATACTATATAAACTCATTTATTTCTATCACTTCTATTTCTAAAGTTTTTCCATGGAAAATGATTTTTGTGGGGGACTCTGAAGTATTGTTTCTGAAGGATGCAACTTCGTCTCTAAAGAGCCACTTAATAAAATTTATGGTTCTGCCATAAAAAGAACATTCCAATTTGTAGAAAATCGGTTATTCGGAAGTGCTACTTGCAAGAATAGATTTTTGAGTTTTTACAACTTCTCGAAAATTACAACTATTTTCTTTAAACATTGGAAACGCTCCGTGCACAGATAAACTATCAGTTCTTTTATTTTAAGGACTATAACCCATTTTTTTCACATGTACAAGATACAAATACTATTTGATGGGTGTGTGTGTGTTTAAATAAAAAAAAAGTGACAAAAGTAACCGTGGAAAACTAGCCGGGGTTCCAAACTAGCAAAATGAACATCCGGTAATTACTAAACTTCAAGGAAAACCACTAAACATTTCATTTAAAAATTAAATAAAATACAAAATCAACATATTAATAGATTAGGCATGATAGTCTTCTTATTTTGGTGGTTCAACAGGAAAGTGGACCTGGTCACAAATTCAGACAAGGCCAACAATGGAAAAAAAAAGATGATTTACGCAATAACCAGGAAAAAAAACAAAGAAGGTGGCAATCAATAGCTTCTCATCAAAATGTATTTTAGGGATTTCCCAATTAAGCACCTTTCCAGGACCAAATCAATTATTGCCAGACGAATTTAATATCTTAGGATTCTAATAATGGAGACAGTTGAATACACTATTGTATAACCCTAATAAGGAACAACTTTTATGACAATGCAAAAACGGGTAGTCAATGGGCCCATCCATGTCCTAAGTGCAGTCCATCTTCTACTGGAAGAACCTCTGCTAGAATCATAAGCGATCTGAGCAATAATGAGTTTTTTAAACTCCTTCAGTTTTTTATTAAGTGATGTTATATTCTGTTTGAGAAATTCAACTTTTTCATCCATTAGTTTTTATCAGAGTTACTAATTTATCTCTTGCAATAGAACAATATCTTTACACTTTATTTACATTCCATTATGCTGTGATTACAGAGAATAAAATTCAAAGAAAATTAAGAGGCTTTCTTGTGGGATTAGTATGCGAAATTAAAAAAAACAAAAAATCATTCAAATTACTTAAATCAATAAGGAATATCTGAAAAAAAATCTCTCTAATCGCTAAATACCTTTTTATCATAATTAACGACCTCAAGCATTTCTAATAAAAACTCAATTTGGTAAATTTGAACAATCGCAATACTTCTCATAACTGCAATCAGAGATGGTAATAATTCATAAAAGTAAACAAATTTATGATTATAAACATTTTGATTTAAACTTCTTAATTATAAATTTTATTATATCTATATATATATATATATAGAGAGAGAGAGAGAGAGAGAGAGAGTCCATTTAAACGGGCCACTTTTAAAATAACTCTTAAACGATGGAAGATATCAAAAAAAGAACATAAAGTTTGTTGAAGTATTTTCGCTCTAGTTTATGATGGTGGTAGTGTTCATTGACTTCTGGACTTCTTGCTTCCTTGGCATAATTCTTTCTTTGAATTATCTCCAAAGATAAAAATCAAGAGGGGTCAAATCTGATGAGCTGGAAAGCTTACCGGTTCCTGTCTCCCGATTCTGCAGTTACTGAATGAATATCTGTCTGTTTTTTCTTGAACCCCGCTTGATTTTTTCTTTGGCGTTCAAGCCGAGGAGGTCATCTTGAATATAGGAATTTTTTTTTTCGATTTTCGTAAATAAACTGGAATATTATTTTGTTTTAATGATATTTTACCTGATTTTTAAGTCCCTTGTGGTTTTAAAATAGCTTTTAAGTTTTATCAGCATTTGAACTCTCATATTTATTAGAAATTAATAAGAAAATTCACTTTTAATTTTAGTCTATGAAACAGAGAAAAAGAAAAAAACGACGAAAACTTAATCTTTACGATTGATATATCGACATCGGTTTGAAATATTGAAGCGAAACTAACGGCATTTTTCTTCATGTTTTTAATAGTTTTCAATACAGTTGTAAAAAAGTGGGGGTAAAAAAAAAATCTCCACTTTCTACCACCGCTTTAAGGTGTAAAGGCGCCAATAAAATCAATAAACAATAACACCATCATAAACTAGAGCGAAAATACTTCAACAAATGTTGTTCACTTTTTAGATATCTTTCTTCGTTTAAGAGTTATAAAAGTGGCCCGTTTTAATGTCACACCTTGTACATAAATGAATAAATATATAAATGATTAAATATATATCAGTTAATATTTCAAGTTTAAAGAAAACGGTGATGCCTTGTAATGGAAGCTTGATGAATTGATGAAGACAAAGGCGCACAAACTGGCACTATATACGCACAATTTATATTTAAGATTTACTGAGTAAGGAGAGAAGGGAGTTTACAGAGTGGAATGCCCGAGCAAAAGTGGTGATTGTTGGCAGCGTTTGATAAATGTAGTAGAATGGTGTAACCTTGGCTGATGAGTAGCCAGAAAATTAGTCAGTTAGGACTCTTTCTTGTACTAACGTTGGTGAACTTTTCAAGGTTAATCTTACGAGTTGATCTCGCAACTGATTTTAACTCTCCATAGTTTATCTGGTGACTGGTTTACTCTTTAAAGTTTATGACTGACTCTTTATTTCTTTAGAATTCGACTTTATTCAGGTGAGAGAGATTGGCTGCCGAACTTCGAAGCTATTCACCCATATATGGCGTAGGTATTGAGTAGTTGCGGTTGGTGATTCAAACCGGCTGATAATGGCACAGTGAGTCCAGCTTTTGTGTGGCGAATTTGATGGTGATTGGTTGGTTCCATTACACCGTTTTCAAGATAAGCTCTGAATCGATTCTGTAAAACCGCATATCCAGTTCAGAAATTTTCTTCAACTGAACTTCTAGCTTTATATATTCGTTCTAAAAACATTTCTTTTGCATTCAGGTGTCCTTAAAACATACATTTGCAGAGAAAACACAATTTCGAAAAATTTGCCATGGTCGCAATACTCAATCAAAGCAGTAAAATAACAAGCATTTATATGAGCCTACACTGTTTGTGCGACAAGTGAAAATAAAAAAAAACCTTTACCGAAAATCATTGTAGAAAGAAGAATAATTTAAACACGTTAAAAGGTAGTTTATTCTAGTTTAAGGTCAATGTCAACGTTGACTTGCTACAAAACAATATTTTTACTTTCTCTTACTCCTACAAATTAAATTTCAATTGCATTCCCTTTCAAACCATAATCTTAAATTTAGGTTATTTATATTTTCTTCAGGCAGAAATATATACCGTTTTTTGCAAAAATTAAACGAAAGAAAAAATATTTTCAGCTAAACACGTTCAAGTTAGAGACAGTTGGAATCAATTACAACTACAAGTATGTGAAATAACTGTTTGTCCTTGAAAAATAAAACAGGGGAGTATAAAACTATCTTCAGGGTGTACCACTTGTGATGCATGAAATGTTGGTAATAATAATAAAAAAAGAAAAGAAAAAAAAGCAATACTATTTCTATTACTAAAGTACAAGTTTAGAATTATTTGTTACACTAGGTCTTGTCTCTGATGTAACGGTTTCATCACAATATTTACCTACAATATAAATTTCAACAAAATAGTGGTTGTTGTGCAGTAATTCAATTGCATTAATTAAATCTTCTAAAATAGGATATCCAAACAGAGGCTCGAGGAATTCAAAATTTTATTAGAAATTTTACAGGCATTACAAAAACTATTTAAGACGACTATCTCTTACTAATTACTGCATTTTCATAAATAAATTTCTTCTCACCTCTGCAGATAACACAAAAATCCCATCTACTAATGATGAACTAGTAAAGACACACAGAAATCTTTCAAAAAACATCTCATGTCCCTAAAAATACGGGGTCAAAACATGAAAATTTAACTCAATGAAACCAAATCCTAAAGAATTATTCCCACCGCAGCATTGTTCTCTCTCTAATCTATCATTCCTTTATCCCAATTTAATTTAATCCCTATCCAGCCCACCAATATAGCCCGCTACGTTTGGTTGTACAAAGTAAAAAGAATTGAAAAAAAAAATTGATACAAAGAATTGTAAAAAGTATTGAACTTAACAGGCGCTATCCGACTAATGAAAAGATTCCTTTGACAACAGATATAACCAGAAGCTGATATAAAAAATTCCATCACACTCTGCAATCATATTCTAATCTTTAGGCCCATCACCTATCGTCCCCCGCCCGCACCATTACAGATAATGCTTAATTTAGGTTTAATAGCCGCGCTATTATCATCAAGCCCACTAAATTTAGAGGTTAAATCAGACATCTCTGGGTTTCCCAAAAAAGAATTTTCCTGGAAAAAGATTAAAGAAAGTCTTTATAAATAGATCCTCTCACACTCCATCCCTCTCTCTCTCACACACAGACCATTAGCTAAAAATATCATAACATGTAATTGCACGTGTAAAATCAATTGCGAAAATGTTGACATGCACTTAATTACTGCTCTTGTAATAATAAGAGAAGGGAGTAAATAATCAATAATTGTTATCTCCAATAATTAGAAATAATTAAGTTAATGGTATTTTCCTTAGTATTAGTAATATGAAGACCTTAACCTTTAAAGAAATTAACTTTTCCAACACCATACGCTATCCAACTCTCACTATTTTTTCCTTTTACTTATTTTACTTTATTAAAAATATTTCTTTGCGCTCAAATTACAACCATTTAACCTTTAGAATTCCATTGCAAAAATGTTAGAAAAAATATTAGATTTTTTTACTTTCATCTCTAAAAAAAAACCGGTAGGTTGATTTGCAAAAACGCTTCCAGAAATGTGATCAGAGCATTGGAGAAGCCCCACTATTGGAGGATTTTGAGCAACAGGTTAATCCATGGCATCCTAGACGAAATGTGATGGGTTTCTGTATGTTTATTCTTATACATTGTAGCAGTCATCTATAAAAGTCTAGGATAAATCAGATTGAAGTGAAAGTGATTAGCTAGGAATTTGCTTGAGATTATGCTGAAGCCAAGTAGTTATAAAACTAAATCCATTGCGACCCAGAAGAATAGAATTGAATGTACTTTATTTAAATAAAAATAATACATTTAATACGTAGGAATATAAAAGTTTACACGTGTAACCATTGAAATGGATATCCGT
The DNA here is from genome assembly GCA_011037195.1 of Triatoma infestans. NCBI lineage: Eukaryota > Metazoa > Arthropoda > Insecta > Hemiptera > Reduviidae > Triatoma > Triatoma infestans. Next base: position 23,496 of record JAAEAF010003185.1, on the reverse strand, counting down.
GTTTTAAAGTTGACCCAGATATTCGTCCATTTTAAAAGTTATTGGCATGCAATAAATTACATAGTAATACTATTATTTAAAATACAAAAATAAAATGGTGCTTAAATTAAAAATTAAATTCCTCTCAGTTCCTCTCTGTACTGCCATGATAGAACTAAATTTTCAATAACATTGATCAGTCTAAACAATTTAAATATTTATTAATTCATTTCCTCTTAAACTAAATTTTCCTAAACATTTGAATCCAATTTCTCCTCAAATAGGACACATAGCCATATAATAAAAATAATTTCCTCTGCATTCAAGTTACATAGAAAGCACAGTTAAATATTCTTCTTAACTCCATACAGTAAAATTTAAATTAAACAATATTATGTTAGTTCATAATTTCATTATTGTGATTATAAAAAATAAAAAAGTTACTGTCATTAATGTAATCATTAGGATACAAATTTAAATTTATTTTTACTTTCTCTTATTCCTAGAAAGAGGAAAGTATTGTAATCGTGTCAAATTTTCGATATCGAGTTTTCACCCGAAATATCCGTTCTGAGGTTCCCTGAGTCCAAAAAAGTGGTTTCCAGCGAATGGTGTATGTGTATGTGTGTGTGTGTGTGTGGTGTGTGTGTGTGTGTGTGTGTATGTATGTGAACAGCATAGCTCAAAAACGAAAAACCGTAGAAAGTTGAAACTTGATATTCCGTTTAGGTATCACCATGGCATCTGACAGTCATCTGTGACATCTGTCAAAATTCCTCAACCGGAAGTACCACTTTTGTTGTTGGTTTTTTTACTTTTTTGCGTTTTTCTCAAAAAAGAGTCCGACGATTTTCTTCAAACTTAGTATATCAACTATACATACAAAGAGCTACAACTTTTATTTGAAACGTATCTCTGGGAAAATTCATTTAAGGGCAGTTATGGGGTTGGGGAGGGGTTAGGGTTTCATCTAAAGTGCTGTTTCAGTTTATTAAACAATTCTATCATCTAAATAATGTTAATTAGAATTGAATATGTTGCTGAAATTCCGAGTTTGAAAAAATCTGATTACCGGAAGTTCGTTTACTTTACCACTTTACTAAATGATTTTTTCACTTTTTCACGTTTTTCTCAAAAATGACTCCGTCGATTTTCTTGAAACATCGTATATAAACTAAGCATACAAAGATCTACAACTTTTATTTAAAACATTTCTCTGGGAAAATTCATTTAAGGGCACTTTTGGAGGAGGGGTGGGGTTATGTTTTTTCCTAAAGTGCTATCATAGTTGATTATACAATTCTATCATCCAAACAAAATTATTTAGAAACAAATAGATGGCCAAAATTCCGAGTTTCAAGAAAATTAGTAAAGCGAAGTGCGCTTTTATTGGATAGTTTTTTTCAGTTTTCGACGAATTTCATTAAATTTAGTACACAAAGTATAAAATTTGTAAATTATAATTTTGAGAACTAGAGTAAGAGAAAGTTGTGTGAGTGTTTCACACCAGATTTTTTTTATAAAGGCTAAAATATGAAGAACTATGTAATGATTATACATTTTTTGCTTTATAGAGAAACAGATATCTGCCAAACTTTTCTATTTTACTTGTATCATTAAAAATGCCATCAGCTGTATTTATATAAAATTAGAAGGACATACTTATTCAATCCCAATATCAACATATTTTCGTCCTTAATATTTCTTGAGCTGCCACTTAGGGTGATACTCTGGAAGTTCCATTAACCCTTTTCATATAATTAAAATGAATTGTTAAAGTGTGTAGATCAATTCTCTCTGACTACCTTCCAAATGTACTTATTTGAAACAAGAATATTGAAATTTAAATTATATATATTGAAGAAAGAGATATTAATAAAGTAGAAGATTCTAATATAGATAAAAGAATAAAGATATAATATAGATAAAGAACTCTTCTGGCTAGCTTGGGTGTCAGATTTGAAGGTAAGTGTTTGCTACTGTAATGTGACGACATAGAATATATTGATCTGTTAAATTCCATACGTGTGAATAATAATGTACTTATTAAATTAGTGCAAAATGATATTTAATTTATATTATACCAATATATATTAATTGTAATTACTGGGAGAAAGAATCTGAAAATTTGGGAAATCTATAAGAGGTAAATAATTTTATTATTTTTTGGGATTGTAATGTGCGCATTGCTGATGCACAAGTTATACGTTCTGAGTTGACTTACTTTAATGATAAAATCATTTCTGAGCGTAAATCCAAAGATAAAAATTTAAATGCAAGAGGTAAACAGTTCCTGGAACTTTGTGACAATCATGACCTCATTATATTAAATGGTAGAACAGAAGGCGACAAGGAAGGGAATTTAACATTTATAGGAGCCATGGGGTCATCAGTAAATGATCTTTGCTGCGTTAGTTTTTCTCTTCTGTCAACTGTTGTAAAATTTACAGTTATACCAGAGATTTTTTCAGATCAATGCCCCATTGTTTTAACTTTACATTCCTTAGATAATAAAATAAATGAAGTTGTTAATATTCCGCTTTTGCCAAAGTTAATTTGGATTGAGGAAAATAGCTCAAAATATAAACAAAAATTACAAAACAAATTAGATGAGTATGACTTCAGTGGTGACCCCCAAAAGTCTATAACAACCCTTGTTAATTGCATTCAAAATGCCGCTTCTATTAATAAAAGCCAATGTGACAAACCTCTATTAAAAAAAAAGGAATGGTTTGACTGGCACTGTTTTAAAGGAAAAATACCTTCAGTTTGTTACAGGCACAAACCAGGAATGGTTTGACTGGCACAGGTTTATAGAAAAACTAATTGTTTAGTGATAGGCTTATTCAGTGGCTCGATGGTCATAACATAATTACGGAATTTCAAAGGGATTATTCGATCCTTGATAACATATTCAGCTTAGTAAATTTAGTAAAAATGAAATTAGTAGAAAAGCTTACGAAAAAAGTATATTTGTTCTTTATAGACTTCCAGGCCGCATTTGATTCGGTTTCGCGACGGTTACTGTTCTATAAGCTTTCTCAAATAGGTTTATCAAGTAAATTTATTCGTATAATTAAACTCTTGTACCATGATACGCGCGCTGCTGTTTGGTGCAAAGAAGGTATTTCGGAATGGTTTTATACGGCTTCCGGTGTGAAACAAGGCTGCCTTCTTTTGCCCACCCTCTTTTCAATTTATTTAAATGATACTGCGGAAGAAATTGGAGGTGGTGTAAATATCGGGGGTTTGACTGTACGTGTGCTATTATATGCGGACAATATTGTACTGCTGGCTGATAAAAGTATTATAAAGTATGATTAATTCATTAAGCTGCTATTGTAAAAAATGGGGGCTAGTGGTTAATTTGGAAAAATCTAAAATTTGGATTTGTAAAAAAAGAGGGGGAACGCACGCTATATCTGAAAAATGGCATTTTGAGGGTAAGGACACAGAGATTGTTAAAGAATATAAATATTTGGGTGTAAACTTGACGCCTTCCTTATCTTTTGATAAATATTTAAAAGATTAACTGGGAACGGCTAAATTTGGTTTAGGTTGCTGTCAAATTCAAAAATACCTAGAGACTCAAAATATAAATTTTTTTATGCAACTTCCAGAGCCGTTATGTGCTATGCTACCCAAGTTTGGGGTTTTAAGAAATATGAAACAGTTAAAAAACTGCAGAGGTTCTTCCTCAAGAAGTTATTTTGCTTGCGTCTAATACCTTAGGGGTAGACACGTAGTTAGGTTACGTGTTAACTTTAGAATAGAATGTCTAGTATGTATATTTATACTTTAAACTTACATTTTAATTATATTTTAAAACTATTCAAGTTACCAGAGTCTAGAGTAATCTCTAAAAATGTATTTTGGTTTGAAGACTGGAAGGTATTATGTTCACAGTTTCATATTTCGTTACCAGATTTTAAAGCTGAGTCTTTGAAGATTTGGAAGTCAAATCTGAATAACATTATATCCAAACTAGAGCTAAAAGACAAACTAGATGCAGAAAGTAAGGCCAGATAGGCCTTACGTATAGGTTATATTCTAAGCTAAGCTGTAACTGCAATTACATTAGTACAAACTCATTCGATGATGCGAAGCTCTCAATTTAAAATACAAATTGTTTAACAGTGATGATTGTCAGCTTTGCTAGATGTGCAATTTGCGGGAAATAGAAGACGTATTGCATTTTGTGGCCATTTGTCCTATTTTAGCTCCCCACAGAATTAAATATTTTAACAAAAAAATACAGAGGTAGAACTTTGTGAATATTTAAATTAGGCTAATGTAATGACATTGGTATGACTTCCATGTCACGATTCCATTTCACTAAAAACTGGAGAATGCTTTGTTTTTTTTCTTAAGGATGCGTTCAGTTATAGAAATTTTTTAATACAAGAATTTAAGTCAAGATTTGATTTTTGATTTTTACTTTTAATTAGATATAAGGAATGAAATGTATGTTAGTGCCCTACTATATAGGTTAAATTCATTTAATTATTTCTCTCCCCTCATTAAATAATAAATTTAATTATTATTATTATATTTATTATTTCTTACAATTTTTTATTTGTAGAAAAATTTGTATTTTGACATAAGTTTGTTTCGAGACTCCCTTTACTTTAATTTTATTAGTTCTATCAATTTGTTTATTACTTTAAGTTTCATGAATGTGTATTGCAACTCATGCAGACGGAGTTCACTCCATGCATTATTGTGTTTTGCTTTTCTTTTTTTTTCTAGATTGTCATAAAATTTTGTTTGACAAATAAACGCATTATTTATTATTTTTTTTATTGATCTGTAAAGAGGGCAATGTATCAAGTGGCAGCTATAGAAGTGTATGTGTTGTGTACAGTGAGCTATAGTTGGCATTTGGGTAAGTAAAACCCAGGAAGACTCTCATCAACTATCTCTGCAACCCCTATGAATACTTTTTCAATGTCTGGGGTCTCAGTCGAAGTTAGCCTGGATCACAGAGACCGAAGGATCCCTGTAGAAGTGACACTCAATTTTTCCCCTCTGCGATGTTGTAGGACTCATAAACACAAGCAGTTGATATAGTGTGTAACTCAACTTAGGTACACCCGCAAATTGTCCATATTTCTGAAGATTCCATTTCTTCTTACTACAGGGAATCTTGATTACAATGGCAATTCAATTATGATAATAGTTACAGGCAAAAATGAATGAATACTTTACTATTCCCGGAAGTATCAAATGCATTTATTTACTTCTCATTGAACAAATTTGAGCCTAGCCATGTAATCATACGATTGATACTTCATAAACCAAGGCCAGACTTAACTTAGATTACAATTATACAACATGAAGGACACTGCATATTTTAAAACAGTTACTTTAACAACACCTACCCAATTGGTTACATAAATGATTTTTTTTCCCAGCTAACCCCCAAAGCACCCAAACGACGGCAATATATGTAATTGCCGAAACTCCTGTAAAAAATATGTAAAATATAAAAATATTTGAATAAAAAATTAAAAAAATATAAAGACATAAATATTAGCTGAGTTGTGAATATAAGGGCAAATAAAGATAATATTTTGTATTATATAATATAAAAAATAAAGATAAATTGTTTATACAATGACACTGGGAAAATAAGTATTTCCCTATTTCTATCTCAACACAAAACTATTCACTAATTTTTATATTTCAATATGCACATCACATGATTGAAAAGTTTTTCTTGCTTTTCACGGATCACATAGCTGGATAGTTTTAATAAACATTTGACTTCCTCATTCTTTCAGTTTTACAAGGTAAAATTTGAGTTTCAAAACGATTCACTTCAAGATTTTTTATTTACACTAGAAAAAAGTCTAACCTTGGGGTGACAGAAAGATTTATTTAATGAGCTCACTCAGAGAAGGTCCGCGCGCGTCAATAAAATACAATAATTAATTACAAATAAGATTCAAAATTTTGTCGCATTTATAATTATTAAATAGATGTCACCCATAAACAATAAAATCGAAAAGTAGTTTTCTATTCTTTAAACAATGAAACTACTAAGATTTTTGCGTCATCATTTAGTTTTTTTTAAATTCTTAAAAATAATCAGCGTTTCCCACAACACACATTCCTAGCTGCAAACAAAATTCAAGATTGCCACAACATGGTATTAGCGTTCCTTCAACTCAAAACTCTGACGTCAATCGTGAACCTGTTCCAGGAGGCCAACTACTTCCTTGAGCTCCTCGAGTCCAGTCTGCACTTCTCAGAGTGGTATATTACAAAACAACCACTATCCTAAAAGTAATATTTAATTACGTTACTGCAGTTTAATTTAAACTGCAAATAATTTTGTTATAGTTTAATTTTGTACGAATTTCCTGAAGAAAAAATCTGGTGTGAAACACACACAACTTTCTTAATACGAGTTATAAAATAACAAATTTTTTTTTAGACTTTTATTCATTTGACTTAACATAAATTTAGAGGTGGTGAGGGGAATAAGTACCAACCTTGTTTATGTAGAAAAGTCATTGAATTGCAGTCCAGAAAAGCGCCAATAATATTGAACCCATAGAAGAAACATTTGAACTTAATGCCAGAAATTCGCACAACTAACTAAAGTCAATTTTTTTTGGAAAAATGTTCCAATAGAAGGGTTGCAACTCACTTTCCAAATTTAAAGCAAATCACTACAGCAGTTTTCGATAAAATCCCAAAAGACTTAATAACCTATTCTGTAAATTTGTACATTAATATTAGATACATTACTACTTGATGTTAGAACCATACATTATATTGAGGTGGTATTTCAGAGAAAAACTTGATGCTATTGTTTCCCCCGTACTGCCCAAAAAATCAATTGTTACAAATGTTACAAATAAAAGTGGTAAGTTTTAATGTGGGTGTAGATAGTATACGAAGTTTAAAGAAAATCATTGGAGCCGGTTTCAAGAAAATCGCGATTAACTAAAAACAAATTAAGTAAAGCCTCATATCCGGTTGAGATGGATATTGCCCAAACCTTCGTCTAGTTGCGGTGCTAGTGCCTAGGTGAAATATCAAATTTGAGCATCCTGCGATTTTTCGTTTTTGAGATATTTTGTTCTCTCTCACAAATACAAACAAACAAAAACATACATAACACACACACACACACACACACACACACACACACAGACAGATCATTAGCTAAGAAATTCGTCTCCCACTAGTGGACCTCAAAACATGTACTTCTGGTAAAAACTCAATTTCTCAAATTTGACCATATCGCAATACTTCCTCCTAATAAGAGTAAAAAATCTGGTGTGATACACTCCTAGTAAGTCTAAATTGAGTTTTACCGAGAATTACATATTTTGAGATCACCTATGTCCAAAAAATGTTTTTAGCAAATCTCTCTGCACACAAATACCTATCATACTTTTATTTGAAACATTTTCCCGCAAAAATTGAATTTTTGTTGAGTTCTAGAGGGAACAATAGCGGTTAGCATGACTCGTAATTCTGGGTAAAACTCAATTTGGAAAATTTGACATAATCACAGTATTTCCACTTCCTAGGAGTAAGAGAAAGTTGTGTGAGTGTTTCACACCAGATTTTTTACTCTTATTAGGAGGAATTTTTTTACTCTTAATGCGATAGGGTCAAATTTCGGAAATTTGAATTTTCACCAGAAATATATGGTTAGAGGTCCCCTAGTACCATTTCACGACTATGGTTCTGCCAACTATATAATGTTAATATGTATTAGAAGCTAGAAGCACTGATAGGGTTAGAAGTTACAAGAAAATCTGTTAATCCACAGTGCAAATTTTCTATTCTTGCGGGATGAATTTATGAGTTTTTGGAATGCCCTTCACCATCCTTAAGCACTGAAGTGATGAACTGGCAATAATTTTTAAACTATCATATCATTTACAGATATTAAGCATCTACTGCTATAAGAAAGAAAATATTAAAATAAAAAATTGTATTTTTTCAGGCCTTATTAAAAAAACCAACATAAAAACTAAAATGTCTAGAGCACAAGGGTACTTAACCTATAAATAAAAAAACTGGGAAAGATAAAAATAAAAAATAGCATTACCTAATAATCAAAAAAATAAAATTAACGAAAATTAAAAGGCATTAGTTCATAAAATAAAACAAGTATTATATAATATAAAAAATTTGTTTAGCAATAGTACCGAATTACTAAAAAATAGACGACTAGTTGATCAGCAACCTACAAGATTTAAACTTTAAGGACAAATAACCGTATTGGTTATTTAAAGGATAAAGTTTACTAAAAGCTGCTGGTGCAGTTTTTGCTTCAAAAAATTGTTTCACAAGGTTAGAACTTGAAAAAAAATTTTTTTTTTACGAAGAATTTCGTTGTAACAGTATAATAAGTTTTATAATATTCTAATACGTGCTCAAATTTCCTTATTTATAATTTTCTTACATAATATTCATTTAAGATATATATATATATATTTAAAAGTTATTTATATATTATATAATTTATATATTTATTTATATTTTTCTTATATAATATACGAGTATAATTTCAATGAGGTGTTTGTACGACAATGGTCAGAGGAGATTTTAAAGAAAAAGAATTCTTTGTTGCTCTACGTTCACGGGAATCATGGTGACCTTCTTCAGGAGCTCTGTAAAATTTATTGGAGAAAATACATTATTTAGTTACGAAAATGTGCATAGATTTATAACAAAAAAAGAAAAATTTAAATTAACGAAATATTAACAGAAGTCATTATAAAACACAAGTGACAGTAAATTAAATATATATAAATATTTATAATTTCTTCTGTTAATATTCCTTTAATGTAAATTTTTCTTTTTTTGTTATAAATCTATGCACTTTTTCGCAACTATAATATTGTACAATACTGTATTTTCTCCAATAAGTATTCCAGTTCCTGAAGAAGGGCACCTATGTTATCCGAATCTTAGAGCAACAAATAATTCTTTTTCTTTAAAATCTCCACTGGCCATTGCCGTGCAAATATCTCATTGTAATTTTAAGGCCTGAACATTTGAATAACAATATATAATTTGTTATATATTTTCTTATATAATATTCCAATTTCCTTAGAAATTCTTCTTATTTTAATGTATTTGTATTTGCAATAAGCATTGAAAGTTGAGATGTACAAAAAATAAATAAAAGAAAATCTTAAGGCTGAAAAGACAATTGGTACTTTTATTCCTACAATATCTGCATAGAATAAAAAATACACAACTATAACACTATGTAACAACTATGACAATAGATGTAAAAAATCACGATGGAAGAGTTGAAGAAATTAGAACTCTCGCCAAAGAAATTACGAAAGATTTTAGATTTGAAAAGTCAGTTGGAATGGATTAAAGCGCATGCTGGAAATCATAGAAATGAACTAGCTAAGGAGGTCGTAGTGGATAGTGGCTGGATGATATACTACTCTTAAGCACCTATTTCCTACATACAAGTTCTGTTTAGGAACTTAGAAGAAGAGCGGAATACAACATCCGAAAGAAATGAGAAAAGTATCAAAAAATATTTCCTTAATGTGGCATCGAGGATGAGGAAAGAGTTACTTCATTCTTATAACATGACCACTGACACAAACTGAACAGGCAGAAAAGAGTTTTTTCCCCCATGAATTCCTCATAAGCGAGAGTCCAGCTCGTACATGTGATGGGGAGAGTCTCTATTTCTTTAACTGTTCATTTAATTATAGTATCATTTCATTTTTGACTGTTGTCTATTAAAAAGAGTGAGAGTGAGGTTAATTCGAGTGGCCGGAGGGGTTGTAGGGCCAACAGGATTGGCTAACATCACCTAGTGAACTATTAAATAAATTTCAGGTTTATTTTGTAAATGTTATTATTATATTTATATATAATATAAATATTTATAATATAAAGATTTAAATATTTATAATCTTTCTGATATTACTTACCCATTTAAATTAGTTTATACTGTAATGTTATTTGTAATGACTTCTTTGTTTAGTTTTTATTAGTTCGTATATTAATTCTTGTTCTTCTTGTTATCTAATTATTTTATATAACAATAATTTATTTTGTATTCCAAAAATATGTGTGTTATTACCACAACAGGCAGGTCCAAAAAGCCTGTAACTACCAAAAGTGCAGGTAGAATAAATAAAATTTTCAGGGTTACCGTAACTGAGGAAAAAACTAACAAAAAAGTACATACCAAACACACACACACACACACACACACACCACACACAATGTCCAAAAAAATAATTTTACTTTCTCTAATTTTTTTCGTTATCATGGGACCTCAAAATATTTCAAATATTACCGATAAAAAATCAATTACGAAAATTTGACACGATAGAAGTTCGAGAAAATAATACAGTATTTCGACTAATAGTATCTTTTATGGTCAGTAATTATTAGCAATAGATCTAAACTATTGTATCTAACCTTAACCATCAAAAATTATGAAAAGTTAACAAGAAGATATACCACTATTATTTTTTTACCCTCTTTTTTTTTTGTCGAGAAAAACACCCTGGATGGGCTCTTGCGCATTTTTCACTCATTTTATTACGCCTGTCATTTTTCCAAATTATTTCAGAGCTAAAGAGACCAGAGAAAGGATTTTTTTTTTTAACAACGCTAACTTTTGATGATGTTAAGCCTTTTTTTGGGGGGTTCAGTCCAGAAGAAGGCAGCCATTTCAGTTATATTGGGCTGAATATTAATGGTTAAGTGATCACGAGCTCGTTTGAGGCAGGACCATAATCGGCTAACCATTACTCCAATACGCCCAGATGATGCTGCAGATAATCTTGTTCAGATAATAATCAAAGATGAGGCAATTATCCGATCTATGGACTTCGCATTTGTTGCCTTGCATCGTCTCCCGACAATCATCTATTTGTTTGTGCACAATATGGTCCAAATTAAGAGCAGAACGTTTTTAGGAGAAGAGGAGCCTATAGCTGAGGAAGCTGTGAGCCGAGCTAGCTCGCCTGCTTTCTCATTGTCAGTTAGCCTACAATGACTGGGACCCTTTGTAATTTGATCTGGAAACTGTCTTTGTGAATATCACTGATCATGTTACAGCAAATGAGCTCATGTGTCAACCAGAATGACAACATTTCAAGGAGTGACTCGAATCAAAATTCAGAGAAAGGATATTTTAGCATTTTAATCCTCTTTTAGTTGCTTGTTTAGTTTAATGTATTTATAACGCCTCCATTAAAATGAAATATTAATTAACAAATTAAATTATTGTGACAATAAATGAACTTCGAAAGTACAAATTTTGTGTTTTACAGCAATTAGCAAAAACATGTAATATGTTAGAGAAGAATATCAGCCGATCAATGAAAAATTGAAAGGTTCAGTCTCAAGATATGCTAACAACCATTAACTTTTCTATTTTTCTGTGAAGAATATTATATAAAAAAATGTGGAATAATAAATATCTTTAATTAGGAGAAACAATCTTAAAAATAGGTATAACAAAATAAATAGACAATTAGAAATAATGAAAGAAAAACCAGTAATAAAATAATTATCATGAGCCTCCAAAGGATTGATGGAGCTTAAAGGTTTCATTCAAAATCCATTAACTTAAAGGGTCACTTTGCACAACTTTTGTTTTTCTTTTTGTTTCGAATTCGTTTTTTTTTTTTTAAATTCAAACATTTATCTTTAAACCTTGCACACTTAAGAGCCATCCTATATCACTTTCCTTCAAGTAAGAACCATGGTTGTTAATTCAAATTTACCAAATAAATTACTTCAATTTTCCCTTTACACTAAGTACAGTAACTATAAATAAAAAATAAAAAAAATAGTTGGCCAGGAGAAGTCACGTACATTCAAAACTGCAATTGACCTTAAGGATATCAAGTTTTACTTCCTCGTACTGTTGCGAGAGGAAATAATTTGGCTGTAAAAATTAAAACTAACAGTTTGAAGGTTCCCCAAATAAGTAAAAATTCGTTTAAAATGTAGGTCTTTTTCGAATGATTCGTATGAATGTGAGAATAAAATATTTCCGAAAATCGTAGGAAGCTTCTAACAAAGTAGTCCTTTTCATGTACTTTTACTGCCAGATATTATCACTGTCTCTCATACGAAGATTTCGCTTGAAATTCGTGATTCGGTGAAAGCGATTTTACTGAATGATTATTTTCTCGAAAATGATTACAATGACTTTGCATACTAATTAAACATATAAAGGCCTATCACTTTTATTTGTCTCCGCACAGCATCAATCCACCTAAAATAATTTTTTCGCAAACATGGTTCAGCTAAAAGTGGTACATTTAACATGTGGTATATTGCATGGTGACAGTAAGCAGTAGTAAGAGAAAATAGTGTAAGTGTTTTTATACCAGATCTCTTCGTTATGAAAAGGCCTCGAAACACTTATTTTTGGTGAAACTCAATTTTGAAAACTTAAACGATCTCAATACCTCCCATTGTTGCAGTAAGGTTAAGTAAAATTTCAAAATAAAACATATCGATAATTTAATTTAATTGAAACAATATGTCTTTTTTTTTTTACAAAGAACAAAATTAAATGACGCCAGGGAGTGCTAGTGGGTATACAAGGAAGTTTTAGGAGTATACAGTACATTAAAATTGTGAACAATGTTGTACACCAATGTAAACAATTGTGTAAACTAGAATAAAATACGAAGTTTTGGACCAAAGAAAGCGGAAATTATGCATTAATATTTCAAGGTTATTTCCGTTTATTTCATTAGCAACCCATACAAAAAAAAAAGAGAAAGTTGATTCTGAAAATGAAATTTTGCCAAGGTCGTCTAGACCAACAAGATGTGTACGAAGCGAGTAATTGCTCTTCAAGATCAAACAAGGCTTTATCAACAATTTTTTTTGGTTAATTAAAAATATTAATAACGACACGCATGGGTGTTTTAATCTATTTTAAAACGTTCCAATTTATACCTAAAACTATGCTCTGTAATTTCTGTTATTTATGTGAACAAAATGTAACGGCTACTTCCTTCGAGGGCAGCTTGGGAGAAATACCACTTACCTTCGTATTAAACCTTTGAAATAATATAAATTATTAGGTGTAAAACACTCAAATGACTTTCTCTTACTGCAGTTAATATATTTATAAAATTGACAATTCCTTCAACCTTGGAATTTTCCTACAAAGCAGCCCGAACAAAATATAGTGAAGTGCCAGTACCTGTGGTTCCTCTGCTCGCAACCGGTAGAATATGATTACATTGTTGTGCTAAATACAGCGCTTTTAAGAAAGCCGAGTAACACTGAAATCTAAAGTTATAGTTTCCCCAGAATTTACTTAAAATAAATTTTTCTAGAAAAATCATTCAAATAAAACTGATAGATTTATACCTATTCTATTAATGCATTTACCACTCCAAGTTTTTTAAAAATAATCCTTTACAGCCGCTGTCCAAAAAATTTCTGGAATACTCAGTGATTGTACCACCAATAGGTTATTGGTGGTACAATCACTCATACTTCCGAATGAATCTAATCGAAATATTCATAGCAGTTGGGACGATGGTACTCGTATTTATGTTTTTGTACTTCTTGCCAGTTTTCGTCTTTGAAATATTTTGTTCACACACAATATGCATACCTACAAAAAACATTTTTTTTGTACTAAGAGGACATCAAAACATATATATATCTGGTAAAACTCAATTTTTCGAAAATTTGACAATATCGCAATAAGTACTTCCAATTACAGCAGTTACAGAAACTAAAACATTCTTATGTAGACTAGATGTGAGAATTTTCGTCAGATTTCCTTATCCAGCATTTATTTAAATCATTGTGTAGTTTTAAAGTTAGTAATTGTACATTAAATTGCTTCTAATTAATTTTTTTTTTTTTTTCCGAGGGTTCCGCACCGCGACCATTTGTTGATCTATTGTACCCCCTCTGGTGCATAAGATGAGCCAGCTCATCTATAGCACCCTCTCCAGGTTTAGCTCCCTGAGGAATCTCAGGATCCTGGAAGGTTCTAGGGTAGGTATTTCTTCCTCCCCTATCTGGTAACAACCCAGACTACTGAATCTTCTTTGAATGACGGCATCACAGTCCGTGAGGAGATGTATCGGAGTTTCCTCCGCCTCTCCACAGAATCTGCATATGCCGTCACCTGCTAGGCCAAGCTTTCTCAGGTGTCCCCTGAGTCTGCAGTGCCCCGTAAGGAATCCCGTAAGAATACGGATCCTATTCTTACTCAGACTGATGAAGGCTTTCGACCTTTCCTGGTTGTAACAACCCAGGCAGACCTTGGCCTGCCTCAGTCCCGGGATGGTGTACCAGAGACGAGCTCTTTTAGCCACCTCCTCCTTCTTGATTTCTTCTAGAAGTACCTGGTCACTGACTCCACAAAAGGGCTCTGGCCCAATAAGAGGAGATACAGCGCCTTCCTTTGCCAGGGCGTCAGCTGCCTCATTACCATCCACGCCGACATGTCCCGGCACCCAATGTAGGGTAACCTTATTGCTCCTGCCTAGTTCATTAATCTTGCCTAGGCATTCCCATACCATTTTAGAACTGATTACATAAGAGCTCAGTGCTTTAATGGCCGCCTGGCTGTCGGATAGGATAACTATCTCCTGATTCCGATATCCCCGATCAAGGTTCACCTGGGCGCACCTTCCAATAGCGTAGATTTCCGCCTGGAAGATGCTAGGAAACCTACCCATGGGTTCTGAGTGTTTGATTCTAGGCCCAAACACCCCTGCCCCGGTTCCTTCGAGGGTCTTAGACCCATCCGTATACCACTTAATGGCATGCTTGCTAATGCTGTCCAGGGCGGATCCATCGCTCCACTCTCCTTTCGTACTTAGCTTCGTAGAAAAATTTCTGACGAAGCTATATTTCTTAGTCATACTATCTCTAGGAAAGTCCCAGGGGAGGGAGCCAACAGAAGGAGGCATTCGCCTCCCAACCCCTAGCCCACATCCCCCATGCCCTCCCTAGATATTCTGAGGAGGGCTCCCTTTCTAATTAATTACTGAGAAGTGAATGGCATTATGAGATTTTATATAAACAATGTAATAATAATATTTTATTTATTTTGAGGTGTTTGTAAGACAATGGCCATTGCCATTGTAATTTTATGGTCTGACGCTTTGAATACCATTTTATTTATTTTCATTGTTTTAATTTTATTAAAGATTGGTCAATTAATTATCAAGGGTGCGTGAAGCCGAAAAGTGTAAGAATCACTAATCTAAAAAATAAATTCAAATATGTAAACTGTTCTGTTCCATTTTGTCGTGTACATACGTATTCTAACTTGGTTTTAATTTCTCTTACTGCTTTGAAAAGGAATTTACTACTCAAGTTTTGTGAGGCTCGTTAATGAGAAACGAGAAAGTAGTTTTTATCTAGTTTGTCTTCACTTCCAGGTTGGTACTAGAATGTGGTTGGAATGGGAGCTTTCTTCCAGGTCTGGGTGCAAGATCATATGGGAATTGTAGACGACTGGAAGAGCTTTCTTCCTTGAAGGATACAATTTTAGTCAGGGTGCCAGGTCATATGTGATTTTTGAAAATTAGGAGGTGGATAGGTTTCCCTTTTTCTCTTTATTGGTCCTGCTGTTGGCGTGTCTTCAGGCACATGTCTGTTAAGCTTCCAGACAAGGATAGCTCTCTTTTAGACTATAATGTAATCATTTCTACATACGGTAGGTATTCGCCCCCACCCGCCGCCATATTAGTTATGACAAATGAGTAAAATTTGAGTTAAAGAAAATTTGTCTTCCAAATATAAATGTATTGAAACAATAAGAGGAGGTTTCACACCTTTTTTCCCACTTTTATCCAGTTTTCTTGATATCTACCCGGAGGAGTTTCTTCTTTAATCTTATATACAAAGTACCGTGTAAAGACCTGTCACTTTTGTTTGAAGTTTTATCGGAGAAAATTGATTTTAGTAAGGTCCCGGGGAGAGATGGGAGTCACCTTCGCTCCCAAGTATTCTATTGTAACTTAGTTTCGCTCTAGATAATAATAAAGTCAATGACCAACAATAAAAATTCAAATTTGAAAAAAATTTGTTAATTACAACAATGTTTATTGCAGCAAGGGTAAGACGTTTAAGTGCTTCGTACAAGAGTTTTACTTCTCGTACTCCTGAAGTAAGAGGAATAATTGCGATCATGTAAAATTTTCGAAATTGTTTTGAACGGAAAAAATCTTTTAGCTAATGGTCTGTATAAGTATGAACAAAATATCTCAAAAACGATAATTTGCACAAAGGTCAAACTTGCTATGCCGTTTAGGTAAGGTACCATCACTTCCGCATCCAACGAAGGTTTCTATCGAAATTCATCAACTGGAACTTGACTAATATTTTTGTCATTTTATCGATATTCGTTCCAACGATTTTCTTTAAAGTTAATTTAAGGAAAAAGAAATAGTATATTCCAAAACAGTTATAAAAAACAATGACAATAATAATATCTGGTATTTTATCCGTCATAGCAAAGTGAAATAATTTGATAAAAGATCTTCTGGTGAATTGCGTATTTAATTTTAAACACTTTTTAACATTTTTACTTTAGCAAACATACTATTTCTTACAAGTTATATATAAGGCCGTTTTTAAATTGCTGCAACTTCCTATAAAAACACATATTTTATATATATAGCAGCTTCATTTACAGTTTCTGTAAAATTGAAGTAAATTTACGATGTAAACTAAATGAAAAATCAGTGGATATTGTATTACTGGACTGTAATAAATTTAGAAACTGGACTCAAAATTTAGAAACTGAAAGCAATAATATAATGCTTGTTGCTGATAGATAGTTTATCTACATGACATTTATTGAATTGCCTAATTGCAGATAGGATATTTGAATAATATGAATCAAATCTTAGTAAAAGAAAATCTTTAACAGTTATAGGCAAATCTAACAAAAATTTTGAGAACTCTTACATTCCAAATTAAGTATAATACTAAAGTATATTATAAACATTAATTTTAGTTTTAGTTTTAAAGGAAATTTTACTTTAATTTTCTGTGTGTGATTGTTACGAAAGATATTAACAGCCAGCAACTATTGATTGCTATTTTTTGGGACTCCGGTCCTTCATGTTTCTTTTCTTATGTTTTTTATTTGAATCTTCAACTCTTGAATTAAATTCATCAGAGTCAGTCTGATACTCTTTGTGCTGCACATCAAAAGAAGTTTGAAAATGCGACGAACATATTATGTTCTATAAAATAGAAGTATTTATGGAATTCAGCTTTAAAGGAAATCGGTTAACAGACAATGCGACTTTACAGAATAGGTTCTTGTCTTTTTTTTTAATTATCTCGAAAACGGCTAAAACGATTTGCTGTTTGAATGCTGGCGCACAGATAAAATTAAGTATATAACTTTTATTTAAAAGATTTCGCGGAAAAACTTATTTCTGGTAGTTCTGGAATTTGTGGGTTAAATTTCAAAGGTTATTTGAGTTTCTTCAACGTTATTAACGTTGATTTCTGGATTACAGTGTTCATTGAAATGACTGTGTGAGTTTATGGTATCTACTAGTATGTAGTAACTTCACTGTAAATATTTATGTCAAAGCTCTGAAAAAAATTGTCAAAATTTAAAGAAAACTTGTCAATTTTATCATTGTATTAACTGCAGTCAGAGAAAGTCGAGTGTTTCACGCCAGATTTTCTTTCTAAGATGTTTAGCTTCCATTGACAGTAATGGTGTACAGTATATCGGATTAACATCCGACACTCCTTCGTTTTCGGTGATCTCTTTTATCGGCATATAGTACATATTCAGTGCAGTCGTAATTGGAGAAATTGAAAATATTATTATAAACTACGCTACCTCTATGACAAGTGCGTCAGAAAATACTTTCAAGGTGGATTTAGATGGAATGTAAACTAAATGAAATTTGTTAGGCGCATCCTTTCACACAAATCTAACTAACTGTATTTATTGTTCTAAATTTGAAACTAAAATGAAAGTTATTAAATTTAGTTTTACCTTATCTGAAAACAGTTTAAATTATTCCAACAAAAAAATTGTAATAAAGAAATCTAAAATGAGAGATATTTTATTTAGCACTTCTTGATTCATTTAATTAAATGATAACATTTTTTAGGAAGTTAATTGCAATGACAATTAATTATCTTATGATTATGCTAGATATTAAACATATACGGTGCACAATTTTAAAAATATCTGAGAGTTGGAAAATGAAATACGTATCACTAAGTTGTAGTAATCTGTTGAAACACTCACACGACCTTCTCTCCAATTCCTCCTGCCAGTTCTTTGAAAAAATTGCCCAAGAGTAGGAATTTTTATTAAATAATTAGTTTTTATAGTTTCCACTAGGTGGTGGAACCGTAATTATACTAATTGGCACTTGAACAGGAAGCCCAACGTCTCAATACTTCCCGAAATCGCTTGAAATCAATTTTTCCGGAAAATATTTCGAATAATGTAATACATTTATGCGGATTTAGTATGTGAGAAAGATTTTACAGAAAATCGATGGATTTAAGGGAAAAATCGTTCAGAAAAAATTGAAAATCCTTTCTGAAAATTCGCTATTCCGTTTAATAGTTTTTCATCAAAGTTAAAGCAAAATATGTAAATCTTTTAGCCTTTTTGAATAAGTACTTCTGCACGAGGGATTCCTAAGTATTTCCGCTCTGCTGGTCAACCCAAACTATACTTTCCTTGAAACATTTTACAAATAAACGTGATACAACTAAAAGTGTTTTTTTGGTCAGCACGGTTTAAATAAAATAAATAGGTGGAGTCGCTTTAGAGAAAAATTGCGATAAACCTGAAACAACCATTCACAATAAAGTTGCAATTTCGGTTGTTAAATTTTTGATCGAAGCTGTTTTGTTGAAAACAGAAAATTTTAATATATTTAACACAAAATGTATATACTAACGAAGGTACTTACTTCATACAATTATCTAAACAAAATGAAGATTTCCCGTTCATTACATGATCACGATAACATTAACAAAACAAGTTTCTTCCCGGATGGAAGACTTTTGTCTAATATACTTGAGTAGACAGAATAATATAGCGTCCTTGATAATAATTTAGATATACGAATTTTGCACATGTTAGATTTCGTATAGTTACTCTTTAAATCTTCAAACTAGGCTAATTACTGTCAATACTGAAGTAATAAAATAATTTAGCAGTCCCTTCAGAAATTGATTACCTCCTGAAATAGGATGAGGCTATCACGTTATAATGTGATAACAAGAAGGAGTGATAACAAGAAGAAAAATATATCATTTTTAATTATAAAAATTATAACTAGTGGTGCCAGCCAGTCGCTATTATTCAGGTCAAGAGCCGCGGTCAGTGCACGGTCAAAGGGACCGCCAAGGACAAGAACCGCCAAAGACACACTGCTTTCAAAAGGGCCATTATACGGTCAGTATACAGAAGCCGCCTGGCCAATATACAAGGGTCACCAATCATTCAAAAGACCACCTGGCTACAGTCCTTTGATAACCGCCAATAAACAAACACTCAAAAGACCACCTGGGTACAGTCTTTTGATAACTGCCATCACCTGTTGCCACACCTGTTCGCCGACCTATTCAAGACCTAGGGTCAACACAAGGCAAGAGATGTTTTAGTGTCAATGTGTGAGTGATGGCAATATAACGTCTCTCTCATAGGAAGAGGGGAGGATTATTCTTCAGTATTTTATCAGCGTATCATCAAGATTCTACCAGTGACATAGTTTATACATCGGAGCGCGTCCCGGTATTTAAACATATATTTATTTATCAATCATTATAGTTGTGCATTCTAGTTAACATTTAAATCATTTCAAATTAATTGTAGTTATATCTTTTCAAACGTTAAATTATTGTTAAAATATATATATATATATCTATTTTCGTAAATTAGTAATTCATATTCCGAGTAACAACGCTCTAAAAAGCTCTAACTAATTCCCAACTATTCATCGCATCATAACACCTCTCCAAGACATCTGAACCCACTACAACGTGAACTCCTCTCAGTAGACAATAAAACTTGGGCATCTTGAGCAGTTTTCTTAAGGAGCATCAACATTAATTTGTAACCATTAGCTTTTTTGATATTGTCGGCTCCAGGCTGTGTTCTCTACTTATAAACAGTGCCATCAGAAACTATCAGGCAAGCTATAAGGAGGGCAGCGTGTATGGATTCAAACTAGGGTCTCCGCGCGTTCCAATGTATCAAACTACTAAGAAACCACTAAGCTAAATGCCGTATCTTATTAGCACTATTCTCAAGTAGACAGAGAACAATCTCTAATATTTATTAAAAACAATAAATATTTAAGATATAAAATTATAATAAATATTATATTGCTCTCAATGATACATAAATATATAAAACGCATAATTTAAAAAGAGTTTATGGTTAAGGTTAACGTTAGCGCTCCCAGGAACCCCCCAAAATCTAGCTTCTTTGTAGTTTGTGCACCAAATTTAAAAAAATTATTGAGAATTTTCGAGAAACTTTGGAAAAACTGAAAAATGTATTCATCAAAATTACGATTCTAGTTTTGTGTTTGGTTCCGCATAGCTGTATCAACCGTATTTGCTCTGTACAAGTCGATGTTATTACACTGTTTAACAAAACATCCTGATGATAGGCGAACGCCCGAAACCGGTCGATGACCACCAAAAGAAGCAGGCTATCACGGAAAATGTCTCCGACGATTCTAGTTATTTATTTCGGTAGATACCAAAAAAAAATATCAAATCTGAAATGTGTGATACTCTTAGTTTTTCAGTTTTGCTCACACGCATAAAAATATATAAAAGAAAATCACTTTTTTGTACTCAGAAGACCTGAAACATATACTTTTAAGAAAACTCAATTGCGAAAATGTGGCACGATTTTAAAACTTGCTCTTAAAGCAATAGAAAAATGTAATTTTAATGTTATTAACTCTTTCCAACAAAAACATCATAATAATACAATTAAAGTTATAAGTAGTTTCTCCTTGATAAATAAAATATAAGACAAGGTCTAAGTAAATGTTTCACTCACTGTCCACCATATTTTCTGATGAAGACAGAAATATTTCGGAAGATGTTACTTAGTATTCCTCAAAAGTTTACTGCATTGGTTATATCCAAGAAGATAACTTTTAACAAGATTTTGTCTATATATTTCTTATTTACAATTTCATCTATCTTTAGAGCTAATACAAACCAGATAATTCTCAAAAAAAATGCTATTCAATGATAGTTAATTGGATTTTGATACAATTTCGTGCAGAACTAGGCAGATTCAAGCTGATTCTGCTAATTTAATATTAATACATAAACAAAAAAAAGAAATCAAGACAGAATTAAAATTAATTCATAGAAAAGTATGATGGGATTTTCTTTATTTTACTTTATTATAGTATTCCAAAACAAGCTTAGAAATGTTTGCTGCCAACTAAAGTTAATGCTTCTCGCTTGTACGTATAAACAACCTTTCTTGAACATGCGTCTAGGAAGCTGTTTCTTTTGGTTAGGGCAACAGAATGTAATTTTAAAATACAAGCAAATAGTAACTTTTATTTTTATCTTTGTTTATGTTTCT
The DNA here is from genome assembly GCA_011037195.1 of Triatoma infestans. NCBI lineage: Eukaryota > Metazoa > Arthropoda > Insecta > Hemiptera > Reduviidae > Triatoma > Triatoma infestans. The sequence continues at coordinate 1,937 of JAAEAF010003185.1, read as the reverse complement.
GTGCTGTAAAAAATTTATTTAAGTTTATATGTTCCATTAAAAATATTTTTTCCACATCTTACGAGACTAACTATATATTAAAGCTTTGATAAAGACAGGAAACTCTGTCGAAACATTGGCATAATTAAAGTTTTTTTTTTCCTTGACCGATCATCATTCATAAGAAATATTTAAGTCATAATGTATTGCCTGCAGCCAAGAAATCATTCAGCAGTTCAATCCCGAGCACAACTGCGTCACCCAACACGTACACTATGCGTAACGTAACGCATCTTCCTACGACAGGCAGATCTACCTAGATGAAGAATTTGAATAGCATGTCGTGAGGGAGTTACGTTACGCTTCATGTGACGTGTTGAGTGCGGTTACTTCAAATCTTTTCAATTCATACATGTTAATTAGCAAAGATTTATTTAATATAAGCATAGCTGACTGAATCCACCGTAAAATGGAAGGTATTTTGCTAAGAACTACTACATTCTCTGACTTTCTTTCTATCATCTCACCTTCCCTCTCTCTTTCTTGTATACCTTGTGTATATTGTGCTAAATGTTTGGGTGTCACCATTACTAATACTTTATCTTGGAATAATCATATTAGTGAAATTTTGTAACAAAATTTCTAAAACTTTGTGCCAACTTAAATACATAAGAACATTCTGATTATTTCACTAAGAAAACAGTTGATTGCCACACTTATATTTTCGCATCTTGATTATTTAGTGTATAATGATTTATCTGCTAAAACTTAAAGCTGCAAATATCAATTAATTCTTGTATTCGCTTCATTTAAGTGTAAAAAGAGATGTTCATATTACGCCTCATTTTATCTTTCTTATCTGGTTGAATGGTGAATACACAAGGAAGTATTTTCTTAGCATTTTTCTATTTATTCTTTGAAAAAATCAATATCCAGAATATTTATTTAATTTGTTCATTAATAAGGCCCAATTAGATTTAAGAAATACCAGAGCTGTTAATACTAAATTTTATATCTCACCATACGGAACACTTACAAAAATTCATTTGTTGTTTCATCAGCTCATTTCTGGAACTCTTTACTCACTAATTTAATTCATAAAAGAACAATAGGTTCATTTAAAAATGCATTATACGATTATTTAATGCGGTCCTTCATAGATGACGCTTCTAATTAATGAGTTTATTTATTTATTTATTTATTCTATTTCAATGCTGTGTATATCACTTATAGAAAGCTTATTATAATTAATTTTGTAATTTACGTTAAATTTTGTTTGTTGTCCTCAAGGGATATTGTCCCAGAACAAAATAAAAGTTTCTCTTCTTTTTTTCTCCTCTATGAAAGATTTAACCAATCAGATCGTATAACACCACGTAGCATAATATTACGGCAGTTCATTGGTTGAGATCACTGATATAATGCAAGCTGATTGATTGGCTATAGGATTTGATCGAAAAATTTTCAATTTCATCGTAGAATAAAAATCCTATTATATTAATTAAGAAGTTAGACTTTCTGTATTATGTTCCTTTATCATTTTAAAAACTCAATCTAGTGTAAGACACTCACAAACAACTTTTTCTTATTGCAATTCGCAAAGTTGTATATTGATAAATGCCTTCAAACGTGAAATTTTGTACTAAATGGGCACATTACCTACTAAATGGGTGGTAGAACGAGTAAGACTTTCACGACTTGCTCTTATGCTGTACAATGCAGACCTTAACCCTAAACATCAACAAATTTAATCTCTTCTATCCAAATGAAGATATAGCCCAAGGCCAACTAAACGTTTAGGAAAATTTCCAAGTACAGACAAATAGAGTTGCAATAACTAAGGGTTTCCAACAGATTTTTTTTTTTTACGGAGGTTTTAAAATATTATCAGTAATGCTCGCTCCAAGAGGCATATGTTACATGCAGTTACTTGGGGAGTAGCGACCCTACAAGTTCAG
>JAAEAF010003184.1:0-13650 GCA_011037195.1 Triatoma infestans | reverse complement strand
ACCATTTCTACAGAAAGTTTGATTTTTGAAGTATTCAGGGAGAGCTGCAATGTTATGTGTGGCACTTTTCTTCTAAAGTGCTACTCGAATAAAATATATGGTTCTTCGATATATGCTATATGCAATATACGCTAGTAATTTATATTAAAAGCAATATTAGGATTTCAAATTTGAAGCAAATCGGTTACCGAAGTGCGACGCGACTTACAGAATAGACTTTTTAGATTTTTGAAATTTTTTCGAGAATGATTTCGAACAATTCCTTTAGAATTGTGTAGGAATGAGTAGTAATAATGAGTATGTCTCTAAATTGTCCACAACCAAAATATTTCTGCGCTAGTTATGACTAAATATACTTATGTGTCTTTAACTTGAAATTTCAAGTTAAAGAATTAGCAGGCTGAGGTCCAACCCACGATGTGTGTGGCGCTTATTTGTATAAAATAGCATAAAAAGACTCCCCATTTTGCGCAACTTGCAAAGTTAAAGAGGACTTCCAACATATCGTAATGTTATGTCCATTATTTTCCATTGCAAGGAAAAAAATTATTTAATGAATTGTTTCAATTTCTACCCGCACCTTTCCACTATAATCAAATAATATTTTCTCAGATATTCGCAGTTCTAAATTTATTCTACGAATTCATTAAAAACTACAGCATGCGGCTAGGTTATAATATTAACGTTGGAAAAGCCCTATAATGATAGCTAATATAATAAACACCTTTTGGATAAAAATCCTTATACTCTGAACACTTTCCCTTCTAAATTGTTTGGAAAAAACTTTAAATATATTATAATAAAATGATATGAGCGCTGGCTGTATGGCGCAAAAAAATCAAAAAAAGTTAAAGAATCTTTGTTAATTAACTATTATAATATAGTAAGAGAAATTAGTGCGAGTGTTTCACATTAGGTTTTTTTTCATGTAATAGATCTTAGATTATTTAATTTTTTGGGGGCTTAAATAAAACTTTGGTTTTCTAATTTAAGTTTTGTTAATAAAACCTAAAATTTCAAATTTTCTATTGTTAATCAACTTTTACATTTAATTATTACAATTAAGTCCAGATTTTATTAAACTAAAAATTTGAAAATAATAATGGAAATTTAATAAACCCTAAAATACCACTAAATTAATGGATTGTTGATTGAATGGTGATTTACAGTAAAAGTTAAACTATTCCTGATTGAGAATGATCGTGGACAGTAGTAGGGGAGGGGAGAGTGCTAAACGTCATAGTTAATTGTAAATGTAAATGGCGGCCTGTGTGTTGTACAATGAGTGTGTTATGTTGGCACTATGTTGAAGTATGATATACGATAGTTCAAAGGCCTTGATTGTATATTTTGCCGTACAGTGGGCTCACTGCTAACAGTATGTATGTATATATGCCAGACGAGTTATACCGTTTGTTAATAGCTGCCAACTGAATGGTATACCATATTTCCTCTCTATCTATTCCCACTCTCCTCTTATGGTTTCCCTTCTTTATTGAAGAGTTTCGTTTCGCTCCCCACTCTATAGCCGCTAGCCGGGCGCTGCCTTTTACAGGAACGTTTGCATGCACTTCCTCAACATCATACTAGAAACAGTCCTTGCGAGCAGTGTGTCACGCCATCCATAATTACATCACTATCTCACCTTACTGTTAAGTATTCAGTCTTCACTTAACTCTCTTCCACGACTTCCTCTCACAGCTTTTCAGGTTATGATTTTCCACTCTTCCCACTTTACTGCCAGGGCTACAAGCCTTACTTTTAACTATGAATTATGCATTGAATGAAATGGGAACGTTTTGAACTAAGATTATACCAGCTGTCATTACGCAATTTGTGGAATAGGTTGAAATTACATCTCTGATAAGTTAACACACACAAATACAAACCTAGGTCTAAAGTATAAGATAAACGATAAAAATTACGAATTGCTTATATATTTACATAAATTAGAAACCATTAATAGAATCGATTGGAGTTATAAGTTTTTTTTTTCAATTTAAGGCGCGTCAACATCTATGGTTATTGACGTCCGGAGCCTTCTCAGTGCACTGCCGGCCTCTGGGACAGAGTTCTCTGTTGAATGAAGGCCACATAAAATCACTGCTTATTCTTTCTGTTTTCTCTTTGTTAAGTATTGGATTGTATCTATTTTATTAAATTAAATTTTCACTAAATATGAAAGGACTGACATTAAGGTTAACCGGTAGTATCATTTTATTAAACTATTAGTTGTTTTTATCCCAAATTTTCTTAAATAGAGATCTCAATTTCCGAGAAAGAAATGATTTTAACCATATGGCGTTAACTTTCCTGCAAAGTGCCATTTCTTTAATAATGAATATGAAATTCAAATAAGTACGCGTTTTGAATTTCCTCCGCAACATAATATAACGACTACATGTTGCCAACAACTTCTGTTCTGGTTATATAACTAGTGGATCACCAAGCACTCACTCTATCCATCAGAATTTTATAAAAAAAAAAAGAATGCTCCAAATTTGGAGCTTGAGCTCAAGCAAATTTGGCTTGAGTTATCCGCAACCGACTTTCGAAAAGTCTACAATCAACTTTCAACAAGTAACAACAATCTTGCGACAACATTCAAACAAATTACAAGGAGACTTAAAGTAAGCAACATCTAAACGATTGTTAAAAGTAAGCAAGAAATCTAACAAGCAAGAGAATATCAAGAATTCACCGCTCGCCAACGCTACCGTACAACACTATCAAACTCTTCGACAGCTCGACTACTCTCAACTCTCCTCTGTACACTGCCACCTCATAAACTATAAACTGCAACATATATTTTGTGATTTTAACTACAGTAGTGAGTAATAATTCTAAAATATCACCATTTTTCTACACCTACTACGTATTTTACATAGTGGTTCTACCAACCACGAGTAAAACAAAATTGAAGCAAGAGATATTTTTGAATTTGCATATGTGATAATAACTTTATTTTTAATCTAGGTTTAACCCGTTATGCTGCGACACTCACCGTGATTAACCCAGCTGACGTTTTGCGAAAGAATGGTCACAGAGTATATCTTTTTTCCTCCTCAAAACAATCAAGCCCACCATTTACTTATATTTAATTATGCATTTTACTTGTTGTAGTAGATTGTTGTAGGGGATTGTTGCACTACGATCTGAAAGATCTATTGTGCCCCATTTGTTGTAGTAACTCAAGTAAAAATATTAAGCAAAATATTTAATTAAGTTTTAATTTTCAACTATTTCTTAAATTGTTATATGATTTCTTCATCATACTTATAGCTACCTCTTTATTTTTATTTTTTCTTTTCATAATTTTTACTATTATTGCGTTATTATTACTATAATGAGATTTTGTGAAGTTGGATAGAGAAAATGTAGAAGAGAAAAGTCAGTGCAAGGACTTCACACTGACTGATATCTTCTTCTTCTTCTTAGTCTTGACTTCATCTACCTTGCGGTGTAGAAGTACTGACTGATAGACAGAGTATATATGAATATACGTAAGTAGAAATGACAGACTGAACTGGACTGGGTGATGGCGACGTTTTTTTGATGACTGTGTGTAAAAGACTGAATTGTAGACTTCCAGTTTAAGCCTAGTTAGCCCTTATTTATGCTTGTAGAAAACCTCCCCTACTTCTCCTTCCAGAACTTCTAGGGGATGGGATAGGTGGATCATGATCTTCTCAAGCTTGTGGCAGGGAGATGCGTTACGTCTTATGTGACGTAGCGGATGAGTTTTGTGGCAGGCAATAAATGCTGCCAGCAATACAATACATTTCTTTACCTTCTCTTAATTCTAGTAGCATTGCGAATTAACAAATTTTCAAAATGATTTTCATTGGAAATACATGTTTTGAGTTCTCTTAAGGCTGAAATGATCTATCATTATTATTATTATTATTATTATTATTATTATTATTATTATTATTATTATTTGTCTATGGGAGGGACCAAGCCCTACGTTATCCAAAACCCATTGGGCCATATAGCTACCCCAAGAAAAACAACCGGGTTTAGAACAAAAACCCAGACCCGGGTCTTACCTGTCTAAGATTCACCGCAGTCCGTACAAATCGGAAACCTTAAAGGAAAATAGCCTAAGCTCTTCCACAAAGATTCTGTGCCGACCGAAGGTCCTGAACCAAATTTCCTCTCAGCCCAAGCAATCTGTCATAAGATATATGGATGTTTCCACCTCTGTCTCACAGACTTTGCAAAAGGGGGTCCGATCTATTTTTCTCACCCGGTGAATTATCAACGGCAAATTTACAGACTTTAGTAAGTCTAATTAGAATACTGAGGGAACCCCAAACCGACACAAACTAAACAGAATGAACAGCATTATGTTCTTCCTATCACCCAAACATAGACTATATATAGACATATAGTTCCCCTTTATTAGCGAACTGACAAAAATGAATTGTACAAATATTCCATGACCAATTAAGCATTCGTACATCAACCCGTTTATCACGAATATTAACCTGAACGCTTTCTAGAACGTTTTCTCGAACTCATTAAACGATCGACTTCGGTTCAGAGAAAAAGAGAAGCAGCCTATCAACGCAGAATAGCTCCATATATTCCAAGAAAGAATTCAGCAAATTAGTCATTATAAAGTTTACACCTTGTAAATATATCAATTTTGTTTTTATATAAATTTTGTTGTGTATATTTAAAAAATAATAATAATATACAAAACAACATACCTTCTATTTTGATACCACGTTTTGACTTGAGTATCACTAAGGCTAAGTTTGGCTGCCAATTCCATACGGTCTTGGACACTGAGGTATTTTTGTCTTTCGAAACTTTTTTCTAAAGTCTGTAATTGATGATCTGTGAAAGCTGTCCTAGCTTTCCGTTGTTTTTTTGTTAAACCGCCACCTTGATTACAACGGCTATCGTCATCTTTATGACCTGCAACATGTCAAATTAATTTTATTGCTTAAAATTATGTTTGTTTTTTTTTTGAACGTTAAAAAGAGAGAGAATTTTAATAAAATAATACCTAAAATAAGCATTTCAAAATTGCCCTAATAAAGATTGAGGAGAAATGCCTGAAGGTCTAGTCTGATCAGATACTCAAAATGTTTCTTTTCATTTTACAATTAGTCCAAATATAATACAAATATTTTTCTTAAATTTCTTTACTTTTAACAGGTAATTTTACACACCAGTATACACAGAGAACAGGCAGGGAGGAAAAAACACTACAATTGCAAAGCAAAAATGTCCTATTCTATAATTTTTTAAAAATTGTTTATGATTTTGGTCAGAATTTTTCTTTAATTCTGAGCCTAGAATCTATCAACAGGATCAATTGTAAACGCCTAAAAGGCTTTGATAAATATTTGCAAAACTAAAGTATCAGCTGAGAAGGCTTTACATTACTTGGAAGCCGGTAAACTGAATCAGATTTCAGAGGAGAATACTGGAGATTTCTTGCAGTAATCTTAGCCTAGCAATCAATATGAACGACACTTACACTGACAAAAAAACCTATGTTACAGCAGCTTAAGAAAGTCCAAGGCTTGCCAGGTATCGACTTTTTATTAGCGGACTATGGTAAGCATGTTTAGTTCTGGCCTTTGCTACCAAGGATCGCTACTGACTGTAGCTCCCCACCTTTTCTCACGATGCTGGGTTAACGCCGTCTTTGCCCAAGAATCTAACATTGAATTTTCTATTTACCATTAGACCAGCGACTGACGGAAATATAAATCAAATATATGCACATTAAACGAGACTAAAGTATCATATTTTAAGCATTTTTCAAAAGCAGAAATTTGATCCTCACAAAACACAAGAATACTGGCTTGGAGTAATAGATTTGGCATTATAACCACTTCCTCTACATATCTTCAAATCAACAAGATAAAATATTCAAGCAATAAAACTATTATTTTCTTACAAGCAGTTTAACTTAAGAAAAATGAAGAGATAAAAAAAAATGATAACTTTTAAATGCAATTTTGTTGTAGAATGTAATCCCGCTGGCAATAGATCCTCTCCCCATTATGTAATATTTCTTTTCAAAATGAAAATAAAATCATTTCTAATTCTGTTTTATATAATAAATAAAAAATCAACATTTGTAATAGTTATAAATTAGACAAGGTACATTCTTTTAAATCTAATTTAAAAAATTAAGAAAGGAAAAGATTAAAAGGAAAAGATAAGAATTAATTAAATGCGAGTTCAACGACCTTAATTTCTGCTTGTTTTTCCATTATATCTTGGAGAATATGGTTTCCTCAGTTTTTTTTTTTATTTTTTTTTATTATTTTTTGTTTATTTAGGTACTGTTTTTTTATTTTAAATTCTCTAAATTAATTAGTGATTGAATCTAATTTCACACAATTATATTAAGTGTTATTTTTAATGTTTTTTTTTTTTTTGTTTAATAATATTTCTAGTTTCATCTCGCAAAGATTTGGCTGTTTAAAAGTGTAGTTAGCAACCAGTTCGTTTTCTTGAGGTTTTGTTTCTTAATAAATCTGATGTGGTGGCACTTTCATTCGACTTTCCATTTTCAGGAATTTGAATTTTTTGTTTTGTTTTAGTTTTTCCCTCAGGTATGGGCAATACCGAAGCTTGCGCTCATAACTGCCTAAATATACTGCACTGAACTCATGAAACTCACTCAAATCCCTATGGACCGAATAGACTAAAAGTCTCCCAACTAAACTATATAATCCTCAAGAAAACACCACAATATCTGCCGAAACTAACGGAACCCCAATTTATTACTCCTCTGAAATAATTTTTTTTTTTTGTTTAGATAAATATTACAAATAAAATCTGTGAAAAAAAAAACAATAATTTAAAAACCTATTCTATAAAATTGCACGACATTTTAACCGATTTTCTTCAAACATTGGATTCTTTCAATGCCTCTAAAGGGTAATAATATTATGAGATGGTAAAACCATAAATTATATTGAAGTGGTAATTTACAGGAAAGCAAAACGTTACTGTTCCCTCAAAACCATCCAAAAACAAATTTTTCTGAAAATGTTACAAATAAAAGTTATATGTTAGTAGATAGTATACGAAGTTTAAAGAAAATCGTTAGAGCGGTTTTCGAGAAAAATCACAAAAACTGAAAAAACAAAAAAAAAAAAAACTTAATAATTTCGAACTTCCGGTTGATGGCTTTTGCCCGAAATCTTCGTGTGTGTTACGGTAGTAGTATGGTTTAAATTAAACTAATTAGAGAAAACTATCCTTCCGTGGTGTTAAAATAAATAAAAGTCATTTATTAATTTGTTTTTTTAAAGTTAAATTTTCGCTAATGTCGCCATTCTTGTTCGTTTGAAGAAGTTTAACCTGAATTTAAATTACGATGATTTTTAACTTTTTTTTTTTTTTTTTGGAATAACTTTGTTTGAATTTAAAAATTACCTGACGAAATATTGTTTTCACAATGAAGACATTATAGAGACAGAAATCGCAAAACACAGACTAATTTATTCATTTGAATCTGACGAATCTTAACGAAACAAAACGAATTGTTTAATTTTAAGGATAATTGTAATCACATGGTTTAACATTTGATACTATTTGTTCTAGAAGTTTTGCAATCGATCCCGAAATTGTCAATTTTATTTAAGATACAATTTTGATAAGCTAGATTTGTCAAGCCTTTCTTGTCACATTTTAGTACAGTGCCTCTGCTATCAGTTTCTTAGTTTATTGAGCAACTTTCACTATCAATTTAGCACTCCTGCCGAAGACTAGAAGTGCTTTCTTCCTTAAAGGACATACTTTTACTCTGGATACCAGGTCATATTGAAATTTTTGGGAACGAAGAGGTTAATAGGTTTGCTAAATCAGACGTCTTTCTCTCTCTCTCTCTCTGTTTCATTGGGCCCGGAGATTGCTGTTGGTTGTGCCAAGCTTTCAGTCATGGAGAGTTTCACAGCATTCAACCCTATGAATGAGCTCAGTGAATTATCGGCATTCTAATATGCTCTTGGGGGGTTTAAAGAGACAACTCTAACTACGTAATGGGGCTCATGCCAGTCCTCTTTTATAGAGTTTGTGAGACAGAGGAAGAAACACCATCATCCATCTTATGACAGATTGCTTGGGTTGTGGGGAAATCAGGTTCACGACCTATGGTCGGAACAGGATGTCTATGGAAGAGTTTAGATTATTTTTATTTAAGTCCGATTTGTTCGGACTATGGTGAATCTTAGATTGGTAAGATCCGAGTTTTCTTTGCCCATGGGGCTTTGGATAACTTAGGGCTTGGTCCTACCGTAAGACGATTAATAATAATATTTTAGCTCTCTTGCCTCAAAAAGCACCCGACAATAACTCATTTTCTGTAGAGTCACTAATAAATTTATAACATCAATTTCAATTTGTTGTGGTTAATTTACAAAATTTGGCTTTTATATTTCGAATAGGAAATCGCGGGAAAGTCTTTGTCCTCGACTTTTATCAAAGGAACAGGATTGAACAGGATAATACTTAGAAGTAAAATATGTTGTCATCTGTGGATCAAGTATACGTTAAGTTATTTAGGAAGGACCGGGAGTTAGAATAGTTCGATAGCCATAGAATTTAATAATCACGAGATGAGCCCTTTATACAGTAATACTTAATTTAAAAATAAATAAATCTCTTCCAAGCAAAAGATATCAGCATTCATATCAGTTCACATCTAATCTAAAATAATCTAATTTAGTACTTAGATACTAAAAAAGTTGATGAATTTAAAGAATCAATGATGACCGATGGGAGTATCCAGGGAATATTTACATACAGAATACAGAATATCTGAAAGGAATTTCTAAAAATGAACGAAGATTTGACTAATTTTCCATAACTTGTATAGAAAACACTACTTCTTCCATACCCACATGATGTACATGGAAAGGTAGTTCTTTAAACAGAGCATTAAATTATGCCATTAATTTATGTCTTCACCAAATCGGATGCCGTAGCTTGAATCATTTGGAAACTATATAGATGATAATATGAAAGAACTATAATTTTATCTAATACCAACAAATTATCAACTATTTGGCTGAAAACTATATTACCTATTGACACTTAAGTGCACAATTAACCTTCTTGCGTGAATAAGTTTAAGATTGTTTATTTTTTTAATTATTTTTTTTTTTCTGGACAATTCACAATTTAATATGTACAGTTAAAAAATAATGAAATATAATGTTCGCTTCAATTATCTCCTACTTTTTAGGTGTTAATAATATCTTTTCTGTCTTTAACATTCTTTCAAATAAACATACTTAAAAGTAATAGAAGTTTCAGTATGCTTAAATTGGACCATTATCTAAATTGAGGCGGCTTTTTCTTTAATATATGTTAGAAGGACGTCCCTAATAGGTGAAGTTATTACAACTACATACCAAATTGCATTGCATGCTAAAGTTCTGTAACAGTATTATATTTGATATAGGATTTACTGTGTTTATTATTTACTTGCGGATTTCTTTTTTTTTTAATTTTGTGGTTTCTTATTGTTATAAGAAAAGTGAAAGTAAATGTATAGTTTCGTTTAATTGTAATTATTTTCAACCTTCATAAAAGTATAATTGTGGTGGCATATGATTCTTTCTCAATTTTATTATTATTTTAATGAATGCATGATACATTTGGCAAATCGGTGGCAAATTTTGTTAAAGAACTATTCCTTGAACAGTTCTTCAGCAAAACATTAGGGTATTCCGGATTGAGCAAGGATCAGTGGTTTTGATACAAACGGACTTTTTGCCGATATGTCTTCTTCAGGATAATTGTTGGTATATGTTCTAGACAAACAGATTGGGCGGTCTCAAGTCGAAGACATTAGTGTTCTGCATGGCAATGCCCTCCAAAGCCTGAAAATCATATTATACTCGTACTCTAAATACATTACTTCTACTGTTATGAGTAGTATATAATAGGCGACTCCAGGACAGAATTTTGCTCCCTCACCTACCCCCCTCACCTTATACGTCCCAACCATTCCCTGTCCAATTTCCACCACCCCCCTCACCGCCCTAGTTACCCCTCCCCCACCACATAACCCCCCTCCCCACCCGCAACCTATTCCCAACTTTTCCCCCACCCCCTCCCCCTCCTCTTTTCCTGTAGGCGAAGAAATATTAAAAATTAATTTTTTTTTTTGCTGAGGTCAGCAAAAACGATCTCACAACCTTCGTCATCCAAGTCCATCACTTACACCACTCAGCTATAGTGGTAACTTGGCAATAGTAGTTTTCTTTAGATCCTTATACCTCACCCCCACATACTTCTCCCTCATCTCTCCATATCCTTTCTCTCTCTCTCACTCTCTCTCTCTATAGATATATAAAATATATACACAGAGACTTAAAGAGAGGCTCTGCCCCACGTACCCCAAGCCAGGGTTCATTAACCTGTATTTTTCCATTCGTACAAAAGTTTATTAACCTCTATGTATGCACAATGTTTGCAATATAATATATTTACTTATTTTTTTTTTTTTTTAGACGGATACTTATGTAAGTTTTTTGGTAAACAATAAACTAAAACTTAATCTATGGTTCCTTCTTATCTATTTTTATCGATCACATGTATATTGACATTTAATACAGTATACATGATTTATGAGTCACTTACCTGTGTAAGGTTTATGGTAAGCAATTACAATGTAAATCTCGATTTTCCTTTCTTTTTTTTTTTTTTTTTATCGCTCATTATATATTTATAGAATCCAATATAACGGTTATTGTTTTTTTTTTTTTTTGGCACAGTTTAAAGTTGTTGGACCTGTTATCGACGAAATAGTTAATAATATGTTTTATCGAACTAATTGTTTATGCAATTAAAGAAAGGAAAAAAAAGCTAGTGATTTAATAACTGATGTATTTCAATTTACATACCAAATTCCGCATATTTAATCACTAGACAGATACTTAGTTTTTTTTGGTAAACAGATGAGTTTTTTTTTTTGGTAAACAATAAACTAAAACTTAATCTATGGTTCCTTCTTATACACCATACTTATCTATTTTTATCGATCAAGTATACTGGACATTTAATACAGTATATTGATTTATGAGTCACTTACCTGTGTAAGGTTTTTGGTAAGCAATTACAATTTAATTTCCATTTTCCTTCTTTGAGAGAAATCTATTTAGCCTATTTTACAAAACACACCGAGGACAGCCGAACTACAGAGCCGATAATAACCGAACAGTCCTTATTTTTTTTTTAAAAAACACAATCATTTGTAATTAAGTTGTCCAAGTTTTCTAATAATAACCACAGTCCAAATCGTTCGTTAGTAGGTTTTACTTTTCTTCCATAGAGCTAAGAAACACTTAACACTTTGTGCGAGCCCATGTTGTCTCTGCCGATGACCGATTAACACTTAATTACAAAGGACTCCACTATGAGTTAAATCTCCACTTTCCTTTTTAAGATAATTTTTTTGTTTTGTTAATCGATCAACTATATTTATAGAATCTAATATATCGTTTTCTTTTTGGTACTGCTTAAAGTCGTTGGATCTGTTATCTAACGCAATGTACGACGAAATATTTAATAATATGTTTTGTCGAACTAATTGTTTATGCAATTAAAGAAAGGGGAAAAAAAAAAAGCTAGTGTTTAACCAGAGATTTAATAACTGTTGTATCTCAATTTACGTATCAAATTCCACATATTTAATCACTTTTCTAATCTAAAACGTACTCAATTTACCCACATAGTTCCGTCAATTCTTGCAAAGAAGAGATGTAAGTTTTCGGTTGGAAATGTAGAAAGTGCCTGTCTTACAAATTGACATGTAAGAAATAAAAGTAAGAATAGCGATTTATGCGTACATATTAAAACTAGTAATTTAAATGGAACGTATATATTTTTAAACACTTTTTATTAGAGCAAAAGTAATTTTCTCTAGAGATAACTACTGTAAGTTTGCAGTTAAAATTGTAAAAGTCGAAAGTGCGTATCTTAGAGCTTAACATTTAAGAAATAAAAGCAAGAATTGCGGTATATACGCATTTATTAAAACTAGTAATTTAACTGGAATTTATATGTTATACATGTTTAAACACTTCTTATTTGAGCAAAAGTAATTTCTCTCTAGAGATAGTTTGCGGAGTTTCGCTGTAATATCTTACTACAGTAGTATTTTTCTGTAGTCTTTTTACAGGAGTAAGTCTAATTCCACCACAGTGGAAAGCTGATCCTACACAGATAATGTAATTTCCAAAAAAAAAAATCTTCTATCGAATTAATTGTTTGTACAATTAAACAAATTACTTAAGGAAAGGAAAACTTAGTGGAACCAGTAGTCTTTTTATCTCAATTTAGGTACAAAATTCCCCTACATTTTTGCAATCTAAGAAGCACTCAATTTACGTACTTAACTCCCCCAAAATAGTGATCAGTTTCCAATTTAACTGGTAAATGAATTATTCTATATTTTTTGTAATCTAATAAGTATTCAATTTACATATATAATTCCAATAGAGAATTTAATAAATTAATGGGATTTATACCATACCTAGATAGAAGTAACTTCCTTAGTGAGTAACAGATTGATATTCGCTCCTAGAGTTATGGATGTGCAAATGACGAATGATTAGACAGTAGAGAATGTATTGTGTTAAATGTCTTTGGTCAGGTCAAAATGTAAAAATCACTGCACAAAGCAAAGTTGGACTACAATTAAATCTGTCGAATAACCAAGAAAACAAAGATATACAAAAGAATATATTGCACTAAAACATTCGTAAGTTATCGTATTGTGAATTGGAATAACAGTTTTGCTAGTAATTTCCAAGTTCTTTCCTCAACCTTTCTAAATATGTAACAACTTCTTCTGCCATCTTACATTCTTAAACAGGCATCGGATATTATGCGCTAAAAAACATGTTACTTTTTAATAAAAGAATATTGGAACAAGTTAAACCATTATAAGTTTCTAATCTGGGGAAATGATTGCATTATATCAAATTACGAAATCTTCTGGTGTAGCCATTGTCTAATGTCTATTAGTCCAAGAAAAACCACAGATATACAATAGAATAAAATATATTGCCCTAAAACATTCTTAAGTTACGAATGGCAAATTATTGTGGATTGCCTAACCGTTTTGCTAGTAATGTTCCAAGTTCTTTCCTCACCTTTCTAACCATGTAACAACTAAGAATAAGTTTCAATCTGGGAAAATTATATCCGTGTTCGAAATCTTTGTTTTGTAGCATTGTCTAATGTCTATTAGTCCAAGAAAAACACACAGATATACAATAGAATATAAACATATATTGCACTAAAACATTCTTAAGTTATCGCATGGCAATTATTGTGGATTGCAATAACAGTTTTGCTAGTAATTTCCAAGTTCTCTCCTCAACCTTTCTAAATATGTAACAACTAAGAAATAAGTTTCTAATCTGGGGAAATTATATCCGAGTTCGAAATCTTCTGTTTTGTAGCCATTGTCTAATGTCTATTAGCCAAGAAAAACACAGATATACAATAGAATATAAACATATATTGCACTAAAACATTCTTAAGTTATCGCATGGCAATTATTGTGGATTGCAATAACAGTTTTGCTAGTAATTTCCAAGTTCTTTCCTCAACCTTTCTAAACATGTAACAACTAAGAACTAAGTTTCTAATCTGGGG
>JAAEAF010003182.1:0-26546 GCA_011037195.1 Triatoma infestans | reverse complement strand
ACTCCCATTTCTCCTAGATCTTGCAAAGTCCCGATCTATTAAATTCATTTCATCGGTGTCTATACTGACCGACTTATGATGGACATTGTTGGATGCCCTCATTCAATTCTGTGACCTTATATTATTATTATTATTATTTTTTTTTTCCAGTTTTGTTTTGTTTTTATTTATTTTAATTTTATTTTATTATTTGTTATTTTATTTTTTGTTATCTCATTTGCTTGTTGTGTGTAAATTCGCAGTTGAAAATAAAAAAATTAAAAAAAAAAACATAAAATATATTTTTTTTTATTGCAGCATTTGTCCTGTAAAAATTAATTTTAAGGGGGTTCTGGGAAATCTGTGCCCATTTTTTGAGTATTATTGTGGTTTGGTGGGACCACTGTCTTCTGGACGACATTATAAACACATTCAACTACCATGATATTTTGGGTGCTGAGGATCTAACTAAAGTCCATCTTATGCTTTTACATACTTACAAACTTACATCTTATGCTTTTACATACTTATGTTTTTAAGCCAATAATATTTGCATTAAAAATTTGAAGCATTTTTGTCAATAATAATTGTTTAATGTAACAAGAGAAAGTCATGTGAGTGTTTCACACTAGGTTTTTCTATAAGTTTTAAGTTCATTAAACAGCAAGCTCCCGTGCATAGTATAAGCTCTTGCTTGAGAAATCAGTGTTTGATTAACCGTACGGCCTAAAATGTTGTTGTGAGCCAGTATCATGAAATAAAGTGAGCAATGGGCGGCTAAACGGCGATAAGATCAGCAACAAGTGACTAGCCTCCCTTCAATAAAAATTGCCGCCAGACTGGACTTTGTGTTTCAAGCACTGATGTGCAAAAATTTTGTTTTTACCGTTTTTAATATTAATAACAAGAGGATTATCCCAGTGGTAGCGCATTGCAATTTCACGCCGAGGTCCTGGGTTTGAGTCCAGTGCTGCCCTTTAAATTTTTTTCTTTCTCGGACCTTCTACAGCTCAATGTTCGGTGATGGGCAGTGTTTCTGTAGCGAGATTTCATTGTCCGGAGACCGACAGTGCACTGAGAAGGCTATAGGACCATAGTTGTTGACGCTCCTTAAAGTAAACAAAAATTGAAATAAAATAAATTAGTAAAAGTTCGCAAAATTACCTAGGAATGTCCCCACTATTGTGCTAATATTTTCTGGATTCACAGCCCTGGTTTTTGAAGCATTATTGAGAAAAAATATTCTTTATATATTTTTTTTCGACCCCCACCACTACATACAAAACGTAATGGCTAAAACGGCCAAAAGTCCTTGGAGCCAAAGGAAGAATAAATCTTCCTTGGCTCCAATCTTCCTTGGAGTCCAAATTCAATAAATGCTTCCTTGCGAGTTGCATCCTTGCATCCTTAGAAAGTTATAAGCTCAAATGTAATGTAAAAAAATTTTAATTAAAAAGTATTTGATTAAAAATTGCAGAGAAAACATTTTGTATCAATAAGTAAAACCTCTTGTTTATATTGATGATAGAAACGGCTTTTAACATGAGTGAACTTCAGTTTTTGAGCGTCTCAATTAAATTGAAGAAAAGAAGCTAATCTGAATTAAGTAAGATAAATTCCTACTTCTTTATACCACTGGTTCCAAAATTTTATTTTTACTGCTTTTATTCTAATTTCCCTTTTACATGTTGTATAGTTTTGAATTAAAGAGGAAACAAATAATAACATAATTAAGTTTTGCTAAAATTATGGTGTACATTTTTCTAAAATGGCATTTCCAGTTAAACATTTAGAAGTCTTTTCTTTCCACTTCTTTTAATTGCAGAAAGCTATAATGAAATTTGACCTTTTAACCTTCAAAAGCCTTCTAATTCATCTTAAAAATTAATATCAACTTCTTATCCTTCATCGACGTCTAAAGATGCTTACTAACTACCTTTGTAAGCCGTGGAGTAGGAAATGCAAGAACTACCTTTGTTTATTTTAACTTTTTTTTCTACGCCATTCTATTTAGCCATTCTACGTCGCACGGCTCATTATAAAAATCTGCGGTGGCGACTGATGTTGTTGGTTTAATTGGATATCCAAGCGGCACGTGAGAACAATCTCGGATGCGAACAACTCCACCCTCCCCACTATTTTTAATATGTTTCCTTATTATTATTATTCTTTGTCTGTGGGGAGGGACCAAACCCTTCGCTATCCAAAACCCGACTGGGCCCATATAGCTGACCAAAAGAAAAACAACAACAAATCTAGGACAAAAATCCAGACCCAACTAAAATTCATGCAGTCCGAACAAATCGTTCATAAACTTAAAGGTTAATAGCCTAAGCTATTCCCCAGACATTCTGTTCCGTCTTGAACCTAATTTCCTCATAATCCAAGTAATCTGACATAAGATGGATGGGTGTTTATTCCTCTGTCTCACAATAGGGCTCTAGCAAGAGCTGTAGAGTTGTCACCTTAAACCAGAATACCCAGTAAGGGATCCAACCAGATGCGTGGGAGGGGCGTGAAAGTCATAGCAACATCTCACTAATAGCTTTAATATTATTCCGGACGTCCAGTGAGCGTCTTAGACTGCCGACAACCTACATCGCCCACCATAGGGATGAAAGCTGTGAATCTACCAATGACTGCAAGCTTAATAGACATGTACCTAAAGACACACTAATAGGAGGCTCGGGAAGGGAGAGAGGCGCCTAATTTGGTAAATCTATCCAACTCCAAATTCCCAAAAATTCCCATATGTCCTAGTACTCAGATGGACGTACATCTTTCAAGGAAGAACGCTCTTCCAGCCTTCTAGAACATTCTAGTACCAACTTGGAAGTGAAGAAACATGAACTCAGCAGCGCCTTCAACGCAGTTTGGCTGTCCGAGCTGATACAGACACTTTTTAAGTCAGTGTTATGTACCCTCTCATACAAAATACAGCCAAGAATAGCATAAACTCAACTTGGGAAACATGCTTCCTTAGACTATGCTCCTTTTAGGACCACTCTTGAATTAGTTCCGGCTTTAGGTTTTCTCGTTATTAACTGAGCACCTTAAAGTCGCAATGATGCTTCAGAAGAGTTCGCAATTAAGTCCCTCGCTTCTCAGATTCATTGATCAAGCCAACAAAGGCCATGGATACTGTATTTTTGTACTGAACATCTTTAGGTTAAAATAATAAATATTTTTTAAACTAATGGGTTTGTATACAAACTTATTCTGCATTCTTGGTTTAAAAACAACTATTAAAATGTAAACAATGTGTTGAATCTATTGCTTTAAGAACAACCTAAATATTCTAAATACGATTTGGAGAAGTCAGTCAGTCAGTTAAAAAGGACAGTAGTGATTGTTATTCACAATCTCTGTGGGTGGACAGTTTTACGTGTGAATATACAATAGGAAGAATGATGTTGTTATTTTATCAACTTCACAAAATTTCTAAAACTAGGTGGTTTTATTTATTTATTTTTTTTTAACAAGAAATGGAAAGATCCGTTATTTACTGTTACTGTAGGAAAACAAGAGTATCACTTGTCAAAACAGCAAGTAACCAACCATAAGGTTTGTATTTGTACAAATAAAGTTACAAAATCCCAGGTAGTTCAGTATGATACTTTCCTACTTATACCTGTGAAGCCCCTAATACAAACTTGTGTTTTATTATCCAATCAAGTATCGTGTTTTTACCAACAAAATGAAATTACAAAAAACATCTGATATGAAACAATTACACGATTTTTTCTTATTCCAATAACAAAATTCTTTGAAATTGCAATGTTTACAAATGTTTAGAGGGGCTAATCATAAAGTATAGTTGGTAGAGCTTATTCTGATTGCCAAATCTGCAAATGAATTACAACAAATGCTCGAGGAATTGGACAATACTGGAAAACATTCTGGACTTGTCATTAGTCAGGAAAAAACGGTACTTCTAGCTAATGCTAGCAAATCAGATATTTTTCTTAATGGCAAGAAGTTGGAATGGCCCACAGAAACAATTTATTTGGGACAAACAATATCCTTTAGAGCCAATTTTAGCAAAGAAATAGATCGCAGGATATCTCTCTCCTGGTAAAAAATATTGGTCTCTAAAGTATATATTTAAGAGTAAAATGTCCTTAAGTCTAAAACGTCTGATCTTTAATAAGTATATCCTACCTTGTATGACTTACGGCGCTCAGACATGGGCACTGACGAAAAGAAAAATATGGAAAAGCTAAAAGTAACGCAAAGGGCAATTGAAAGGAGCATTCTGGGAGTAAGCAGGAAGGACAGACTCACTAATGAAGAGTTAAGGCGAAGGACAAAAGTGGAAGATGTTGCGGCCACAATTAAAAAACTAAAATGGAAATGGGCCAGCCATATTACAAGATTAGATGACGATCGCTGGACTAGGAGAATTTTAGACTGGCAACCCCTCGACTGCTATAGAAATAGATGTAACGGCAAGAGAGAGAACACAAGCCCGACCGAGAGAAAACAGACTCTCTCTGGTACTCTCTGACTAAGCAGGCTAGAGTGGGGAGAACCTGTATATAAGCCAGTAAGAGATCTAGATACCATTCTATCAGATTCAACCATACATCTCATCGTGCCATAACTCTACCCTAACCTTTTATTCTATAAAATCATTACAAGTCCAGTGCTGTTTGTGTAGACTTACAGCTATATTACAACAGTGTCTTCATATCTCGTCTAATTAATCAATCCCAATTTCTCTCCTCATCAACTCCATTATATAGAGATAGACAGCCGTTGAGATGGAGGGATGAACTTGTCCAAGAAGCAGGAATTCTATGGCAGCGTACAGCTCGGAATAAGCATTCTTATGCTAAACTGGGAGAAGCCTTTGCCCAAAAATGGGCCTAGTTTCCTAATTTTTCCATCATTATAACTTTTTTTGTAGCATAATTGATATGTATTTTGATTTTTTTTGTTTAAAGTATTTACATTTCTAGCTGTTTATTTTTTCCTTTAAAGTAGTTTAATTAATTTTATTTCATTTCATTTTATTCCACTAAGTTTGGTGTATTCATAAAGAAATTTCTTTTGTAATTCTTTGTAAACAGGAAACTAATAAAAGGCTTTATTATTATTATTATTATTATTATTATATCTGATAGGACCTTGCGATAGTTTAAATTTAAACCATCTGAGATGCTCGCAAAATCTTTCTAAAATCGACTTATTTGGAAAAATGTTTCAAATAAAAAATCCGTTTCTATCTTGCAATGAGCATTTCAGGTTTAATGAATATCGTTTGTAGCCGTTTCCCGGGAAAACTCTAAACAACAAAAAAAAAACTTATTCTATAAAATCGACTTCCGGTTAACCGGAATTTTCTTCAAATTTGAAATTCTCACAATACTTTTAAAGTACAATATTGATATTATAGTAGTGGTGAAACTTTTCATTGTACTGAGTGACATTTAAAAGAAAGAATAACGCTAATGAACCCTCAGGATAATCCAAAAATTATTTCACCAGAAATGTGTTGAAGAAACATTACGTTGAAGTGAACTCTCTACACGAACTTGGTGAATTTGCTCTGACGATGGATGAAAATCCGAAACCGGTCAGGAAGAAAATAAATTTGCATGCTACGACGGATATTAATTTTTGATTTAATATAAATGCGTGTTCAAATTATATATGTTTATGTATACACATATACAATTTTGATAGTGCATATATGTGTATATTAAATAAACCCGCACTTTTCTTAAACCATAAAAATCATATTATTCACATAAATGTATCATTTACATGTTAGAAATCGTATTTATATGTATGTTACCGGCAATGTATGCCTAGGCATTTCATATAATACCATGCGTGGTTTATACTCAGATACCAGATTAATACTATGCGTGGTTTATACTGAGATACCAGATTATATTTCTTATGATAAATTTTGTGTATTTGAAAAATATTCTTTTAAATATTCCTATTATTCATCTGTTAACTTGGGGAAATTCTATTGTAGTGTTTCAGTGTTATAAATCATGGTCTTCCAAATGGTGTTTCAATAGTTCTGGTACTTTAAGCAAAATAATTTAACTTTCAAATGATTACTATTAAAATATATTCATTTTGAAATCGGGATGTATGTAATAAAATAAATGGGGGTTCATCTGGGATGAATTTCATAATTTGCCGGTAACGTATATAATATAATTGTGTAAAAGTAAGAAAAATTTGAAGGAATATCTAATTTCACACCAGACTTTTTCAAAAGAAATAATTTTTTGATGTGTTTCAAGAAAGTTACTTCTATTTCTGAATGGAACATAATAAGACCAGAGATTTTTTCTCGAACTGGCCAGCCGGCTTCATTAAGATTTTGCGTGAACGTACATTCACCCACCTTCAGGATGTCTTGGTAAACACTGTGATATTACAGACTTGCAAAAGACACAATAAGTTTAAACACTCACACATTTAGATATTTTTGATGACCACAAAAAAGAAGCAGGCTATCACGGAAAATATCTCTGATGCTTAGCAGCTCTGCGGAACCAATCAGAACAACTTAAGTATTTTTGTTTCTCATCCCGTTGATCCTCTAAGCGCAAGAAAAGAAACGGCTCATGGCCACTTTATAAATGAACGCCTTAATTGTCTAAAGGTTGAAGCTTCCTTTGGTCCCTTTTATCACACATTATTATGCTTTATTATCCTATAACTAATTACTATTAGCCATATTATAGTTGTCCTTAAAATAATAAAATAAAATAACAAAAAATCTGGTCTGAAACACTATTATAATTATAAAATCGATATGCTTTTCTTCTACTTGTTATTCAAACTATGCCACTAATATAATGCGTAGTATTAAAAAACCACAATAGTATTTAATTCCCAGAACTCCCTAAAATAATAAAAGTGATAGATATTACAATTACCTTTCAATGTTTAATGAAAATCATTAAAAAAATCCAAAAGTTTCTCAGTTTTTGAAAAATATCCAAAAACTGAGAAACCTATTTGCTTAAATCGGGTTAACAAATTCAATAGAATTAGAGTTGTTACCCATGATTACTCACGTTGTTGTGGATGGTTCCGTAGAATTGGAAAGCATCAAAGATATTTGTGGTCATCGACCGGACATACGCTGACGCTGTTTTTTTTTGTCAAACAGTGTTATAACTTGCACAAGACAAATTTAATTGATACACTCAACTAAATTGGTTCAAAATCAGTTAATACAGTGTATCAACTAAATTTTCCCTGTGCAAGTCTATGTTATCATACTGTTTGACAAAAAACATCCTGATGATGGGCGAAAGCACGAAACTGGTCGATGACCGCCAAAAAGAAGCAGGCTATCACGGAAAATATCTCAGATTATTACCACATATTTACATGGTACTTAAGAGAAATTATTTAAGTTTTAGCACCCCTAGAATACTTCGGAAATCTTTTTTAACAATTTTCAAAAATATTCTTGAAAGACGAAACAAAAACTTTAGTAAGCTGCATTTCTGGTTCTTGGTTTTCCTCTTTAGAAGCCGAGTGCTAGTATTTAAAAGGAAAGTCTAGTTTGAGCTTCCAATATTTTTTCTTAGTGATTCTCAATGTATGTATATTTTTCATTAAAAAACCAATTTTTAAAATTTAACACGATCATAAAATGCTTTTTTCTCATAACAATAAGAGAAAGTAATTAAAGAGATAAAAGTTTTATTCATAATAATGATTAGAATATTATTAACTAACTATTAGAAAAGATGTATAGAAACTACCTCCAGTGGTGGCGTACAAAACGTGATCATATAAAACTACTTATCAGATATGATTAATCAAAGAGATGGTCTGTGGCTGTCAATCATGGCCGACTGTTTTACAAGACAATAGACACTACAAGTTTAGTGTTCAATCTTGTTTATATTTCTTTTTTTTTGTTGTTGATCTCTTACAAAACAGTAGGGTGTCCTCTTAATTATCAATTTATTGGTTAATATTGACATCAGTTGGTACTTAGTCATATTTTAAAAGCACTGCCTTCCACATTATTGTCTACTGGTACGATCAATTTCTTTATTCATCAAGTGCTTCATCTTCCTTTTGTTTCTATACATAATGAATCAGCAATACAATCCGCAATTTGACTTATAATCATCCATTTATGTATGTTCATATGTTTTAGGGGCCTATTGTAAGAGATGCACGAAGCCCAAAACAATCACTAAATTAATGATATTAGATTTTTTGCTTTTATTTCTGCCAAAAACTTTCTCAAACAATACCCTGCTTAAAAATGTGAATAAATATGAATTCAATGCACAAATTGTTATGAAGAGCAGTAAATGCGTCTAGAACAGGGCCTTCAAACTAGTGCCCGCGCCCCAGATCTGGCTTGCCACCTGATTTTATCTGTCCGATTCTATTGAGGGAGCATTGTGAAAAAATACGGTTGATGAAAGTAACTTATATTTCATTTATTTTTTAATATGATGGCAGTAGAGCACTGTTGTCCTACTTCTCGGATCCCTGGTGAAAATCTGCAATTTTGCTCATTAGCCATGCTGTGCAGTACTGCATGAGAAATGTGTAGAAGAATTTTCTGCCTCATTTGAATATTCAGTCAATTCAGAGAGAACTAGATTTGGAACTAGAATTTCAGCAGCGATTTGTTAATATGGATGATAATGTAAAGGTAATTAGACTGTTTTAATTTCCACTTAACTGGGACTGACTTGTCCCAAGTCAGTTTCAAATAGAAGTCATTGATGTTCAGCTAAATGATCATATTAGAGACAAATTGAAGAAAACCTGGTAATTTTTGGACTCCAAGTTTGAAACAATTTGCTCGTAGATTCATCTCCAATGTTTAGGATAGCGGATTTCTGAACACACCGTGAAAGCAAAGTCACATCATCACAAGAAAAAGTAGGAAACAACAGTTTGTAGTAAAATAAGCTAGCGAAGGCCAGAACTAAATGGTGGCAGAAACCGTGGCATGCTTACCACAAGCTCACTCCTACCTTCCTTGCCCTGCATGAGCGTTGCGTCAAAGATATCTCTACGAACAAACTATATCGAGTGTGAAGTATAAAGGAAAAGGATTATGAGATTCAGTCTTTTTAAAAAATAAGAAAACTCAAATTCTTCCCAACGTTTCGACAAATATATTGTTTTTTTTCAAGGCATAAAGACAAAAAACTATTAAATAATCTTCAAAACATAACAAATTAAAAAACTTATGTATAAATTTGGAAAATAAAAAGTTGAGAACGCCTCACATACAGAGAATATGATTGAACATTTTAGTCACTATTCTTATTGATGTTGAGGTGTCTCAACTTTTGATTTTCCAAATTTATACATAAGTTTTTAAATTTGTTATGTTTTGATGATTATTTAATAGTTTTTTTTTATGCCTTGAAAAAGGCACTATATTTGTCGAAACGTTGGCAAGAATTTAAGTTTTCTTATTTTTTAAAAAGACCGAATCTCATAATCCTTTTCCTTCATATAGGAACGGTCGAAAAGAATCTTCCATAGTGTGAAGAATGTTAGATGAAAGTTCAGGACAAATCACTTGAATTACTTTGTCTGATGAAATCGCTTCATATTAGTGATGTTTCAAAATTCAAACTTAAATTCTCGAAAATTGCCGAAAAAACAATAGTTCTATCATTTAAATTAATGTAATCTGTGATAAAAATATGAGAATTTGCAGATTTTTGTTTTATAATTGTTAATAAATTAATGAATAATGAATTTCGTGTTCTCAATAAAAAAAACACATACGTAGGTTCAGAGATATTTTCCATGATAGCCTGCTTCTTTTTGTAGTTGTCGACCGGTTTCGGGCGTTCGCCCATCATCAGGATGTTTTTGTAATAACATAGACTTGCAAAGAGCAAATACAATTGATACACTGTAAAGAGTGTCTTGCTCAGTTCAAGTCTATGTTATTGCACTGTTTAACAAAAACATCCTGATGATGGGCGATTGCCCGAAACTGGTCGATAACCACAAAAAGAAGCAGGCTGTCACGGAAAATATCTCTGATGCTTTCCGGCTCTGCGTAACCAACCAACAATCAAACGTAGTTTTTTATTATTTTTACTTTTCCGTAATTACTGGGGTAAGAGGAAGTATTGCGATCGTGTCAATGTTCGAAATTGAGTTTTAATTGGAAATAGATGTTTTGAGGTTAGCAGATTGCGAAAAAAAAAGTTTGAACAAATGAGTGTGAACAAAATATCTCAAAACAAAGAAAAGAAAAACGCACGAAGCTCAAACTTATATTTCGTTTACTTAAGAAGAAACAGCGTCTGAAATGAAGATTTCGGTCAAAATCCATCAACTGGAAGTCCAACTTTACCGAACTGTTTATTTTGCAATTTCCGTAATTTTCTCGAAAGAAGCTCTAAGATTTTCTTTTATCTTCCATACAATATACAGACATAGATTGTTATAGGGGATTATTGCACTGCGACCTTAAGTGCGACCTATTGTGCCCAATGGAGAGCCTTCTGCAATGCACTGCTGCCTCCAAGCAGTGTTCTCTAGCTACAGACAACACTCCCCATGACCGGACAGTGAGCTGTAAAAGCTCTTAGGAAGAGAAAATTTAAGGGCTACATGCTGGATTCCACTCCGGGACTATTTTCTATTTTCTCTTACTCCTGATAAAAGGAAGTATTGCGATCGTGTCAACGTTTCGAAATTGAGTTCACCTAAAATACACATGTTTTAGGGTCCCCTGATTACGAAAAAAGTGTTTTTAGCGAATAAGTCTGTGTGTGTGTGAACATAGTATCTCCAAAACAAAAAATAGAAGCTCAAATTTGGTATTCCGTTTAGGTACTCCGTCGCATCAGAAATCAATTTTCGAGCCAAAATCCATCTACCGGAAGTACGACGTTACTGAATGTTTTTTTATATCAATTACACATATATAAACGTATCACCTTTATTTGAAACAATTTTTCAAATAAATTGATTTTGACTAGTTGTGCGGAATTTGTGTCGTTGTTTTTTAAATGTTATTTGTAGTTATGTAATTGGTTCAGAGTTTTTGATGTGCTCTACTGAGCTACATTGTAATCACTTCTCTACCTGTCAAGATTAGCAGTTAGGTCCTTATAACCGCACCCCCTCTGTATTTATACTAAGATAAATACGTAAAATTTGAGTTTAAGGGAAATTTGACATTTTATACGTATATAATTGTAATAACAGGAGTAAGAGAAAGTTGTCTGAGTGTTTCACAACAGATTTTGGGGGGGGGGGATATTTATGATGCTTTGTAAATGAATTCTCGTCCAGCCTTACAAAAATCCCAGCAGGGCAATATTTTCCTGGATTTTCCACACAACTACTTCTTCATCTTCTTCTTTTAGCACTACGGCCCTTGAAGGACCTGGGCTTCCTCCACAATCTCTGACTATACCTCTCTGTTCTCCGCCTTTATGCGTCAGCGCCTTAGCTGCAAGGTTCTTGAATCCTTCTCCACATTATCAAACCATCTTACTCGAGGCCTTCCTCGACGGTGGCTACCACCTGGATGTCCCTCTAAAGCTCGCTTAGGACCCCTCTCTTTCTCCATTCTTTGGACATGACCTAACCAACGTAATCTACCTTTTTTTTTATAAAGGCCACTAGGTCCAGGTCAGAGAAACTCATTCTTAGTTCTCTATTGGTCCTGCATCTCCATATTTCCCTTTCGCGAACGGGACCAAATATTCTCCTCAACACTTTTCGCTCTCATATGTTCAGCATCCTCTCTACTGTCCCCGTCATCACCCATGTCTCACTGGGATAAGTCACTATTGGCCTAATGCAGGTGGTGTATATTTTCAGCTTTGCCTTTCTAGACAATGCCCGTGACTTTAACAAAGAAGTTAACGCAATATAACATCTGTTACCCGCAGCCAATCTAGCTTTGATCTCTTCGTCGCAACCATTTCTTTCAGTTAATATAGCACCTAGATATGTAAAGGAGTCCGTTAGGTCGAAGACATCACTACGTCATTTTAAAAAAATCTGGTGTGAAACACTCACACAACTTTCTCTTACTCCAGTTCTAGTGCCCTTCAATGCATTTTCCCGGAGAAATGTTTCTAATAGAAGTTGTAGCTCTTTGTATGTGTGGTTGATGTTTAAAGTTTAAAGAAAATCGTCGGAGCCATTTTTGAGAAAATCGCAAAAAAGTAAAAAATCCAACTAGTAAAGTGGTACTTTCGGTTGAGGAATTTTTACAGATAACGTACAGTCAGATCCCATGGTGACCTCTAAACGGACTATCAAATTTCAACTTTCTCCGATTTTTCGTTTTTGAGCTATGCTGTTCACATACATACATACACACGGACACACACACACACAGACCATTTGCTAAAAACCACTTTTTTAGACTCAGGGGACCTCAAAACGGATATTTCCGGTTGGAAAAACTCGATATCGAAAATTTGACACGATTACAATACTTCCTCTTACTTAGGAGTAAGAGAAAGTAAAAAACTGATTTGAAAGAAGCCATTGTGAAACTGTTTGGTCAAAGTGAATTTGGCCATTCGCTCTACAGAGCATCACCTTTTGTAGATATAACTAATACCCACTGATTTAATGATAGCAAATATTATTCTTCAATTTATAAAAAGATTAATTAATCTAGGATTATTAAACCAGAATATATTTAATACTGGTTGCAATTTCTCAATCTCAAGGACCTATAAACCGTATTTTTTTTGTGAAAACATAATTTTGAAAATATGACATGATTGCAATATTTACTCTAATTAGCAACTAATTTAATGGCCTATTTAAAGGTTTTTTTAAAAAAAAAATATTATTCCAGGTTTTCAACTGAAAGATATAGCAGATCTTTACAAAAAACAAAAGACAAAAATGAAAATTTATCACATTGTTCACGTGATTAAAGTTATTCATAACAGCGGAAAGACTCTGTGTGTAGATGACAGATAATATTTGAAAAAAGAATTAAGAGTTAAATGTTACAAAAACAATAATAATAATCAACGCTGATGAAACCCAAATATTTCTATATTATATAGGTGTGGTCCTACCTCTCACTCACTCTTATTCTAGTTTGTATGTCAGTTCTATAATAATACAACATCTCTGATTGTCATCCGACAATGGACAAAACATCGACTAAAATTTATGTTAATGAGTTACTATTGTATTAATGTTTTATCTGCAGCTCCGGAACTCCACACTTCTGAGTCTTTTCTCTAAAATAATCATCCTCTCCCACCCCCGACATCATCCTACCATAGTCTCTATATGATAGCACAACAGTTCGTCAACATTACAGCTGGTATAACATTAATTTGAGTATTGTGTCATTGACAATAACAACTAGAAACCAACATAAAAAAATAAAACTGTTTAATATAGCATCCGTTTTTTTACAAGCCAGACTGCCCAGCACACTCCCGCTACTATAATATGGCAACTAGTCTGGTGTGAAATTAACTCATCATTAGTGATTGTTGTTATGTCCAGGCTCACATTGTCTGCACATTGTTTTCATGAGCTTATATTTTATGGCTCATAACTAGGCATTATACCTCCATTGTCGATAATTTTTAACTCTATAATTACTCCTAAAAAAGCAGCCTTATCTTATAAACTATAATAATGACAGCTTGAATGTTACAGACCTATGAATTCATTGTACTAATTTTAATATTTTTAAAAAACTATTACTTACAAGTAAAAAACAAATTGTATTCTTAAGTTTTACTTACTATCGTAAATTCTTACTAGAATTTACTACCGTAAAGTCTTACTTACTAACTAAATTTATATTAGTTAATAAAATGGTAAGTCAATGGTAAAGTATGTATTACTGTCCCCGCCCAGGACACCAAATTCGGTAGTAGTTGGACGTCGATTCAGGGGCTGGTATCTCCTGTAAAAATTGGCATTAGTTTGAGAGTTTACTAAATGTTTTTACAAGCTTCAACTAAATCGCTTCAACGATTTTCTTCAATTCGCATTTTAAATGCGAACGCAGGAAAGGTATTAAATCAGTGGTTGGCACACTGGATTTCCACGAAGAGATCCCGGGTTCAAGTCCAGAAATGCTACCGTTAGATTTTCTCTTCCTAGTAGCCTCTACAGCTCACTGTCCGTTGAGGAGAGTGCTATTAATATTGAGAGTACATTGTCTGGGGCTCTGCATTGAGAAGGCTTCGGGCACTAATGACGATAGATACTTACCTGCCTTAAATTAAAAAAAAAAATACATCCACCTCCAAGGAATGCTTATTCCTATCTGCATGCTTTCCCCTCTGAACATCCCTAGGAACGGAATGAATAAGACATAGAGCTTTATTGAAAATTTCTCTTTGAAACTGAGTAGCAGAACAGAGTGAGGCAGTAATCCGCTCTGTCTGGTATAAAAGAAGCTGCTATTATTGAAACTGCTATTTGGGTTGAGGAACCCTGATGGAACTGGAGCCGGAGTATTTGCACAATGAACCAGACATTCGGAGCCTATAGACATCAAGCGGGAATTCAAGCCTCAACTGGAAACCTCTTACTTCACAAGAAATATTGGAATCTGGAGACTGTAATCTTTCCGATAGTCAGGCTACAAGTTCATATGCCATCAGTTCAAAATTGATATAGGAATATCTCTACAAACTCAATTATCTGGGTAGGAACAACAGAGTTACCATATTTTGGGTGCCAAGGGATTTTGGGGAGGAAGGTCACGGAGTTTGCCTCTATTCTCACCTAATGAAGCCGGAACCTTTTAGTATGATAAGCGACTTGCTCTCCGGAAAGTGCTCAGAAATGGGGAAGAACTGTAGAGAGCAGAACACTGTAATATTTCTCAGGACTGAAGTAGGCTAAAATTAGTCTGGGCGAATAAGACCAGAAAAGACTTGATGCGTGTATCAAATTGAGCAAAAGTAGGTTTTGGATGTTGACGGTTTCCTCAGACCTGAACAAGCTGGATCTGAACGCTATTAGACATGAAGATTCTTTCGGGAGGTAGAGGAGGTTCCAATAAACCTCTTGACGGACTGCGACGACATTATCTGGTGAAGGTTTGGAAGCCAGGGTCTTTCAAAGTATTCTAGGAAAATATATCCTCTCTAGAACTTATCGAGATTCCGAGATTTTTAAGAGACCTTAATTTGGAAGGGGTCGCTGTGGGGTGAGTGATCTCATCATAGCTCCAGCAGGAGGACGCGATAGGCTTCTTTTGGACGCAGTGCACTGTATTTACCAAAAAATTTACTCACTTTTATTTAAAAAAAATTTCCAAGACAATTAGTTTTATAGGGTTTTAGAAGAGTTGTATTGTTAAGCTTACATCTGTGGTATTATTTCAATATTATGTACGGTTCTACTATCATTACAATTACAAGTCTGAAAAAAAATCGGTTAACCGGGGTGCGTCTTTACATAATTCTGAATTTTTTGGATGTTTTCCCAAAATGGCTCCAAATATTTTCTTTAAACTTGCTTACTGTACACATATTTAAACAAAAACAAATGCACTAACACAGATACACGCGCGCGTACACCCACACATGGTCATTTGCAATTTTTCAATTTCGGAAACCTATACACCATTTTTTTTTTGGTAAAGACTCAATTTCAAAAATGTGATTACAATATATAATAGTTAATGAATGTTAAAATTTTCAATGAGAGGTTCAATAAGTAAACACGATTTTCATCAGAATTTGAAGTAAATAAAAATAGAAGTTTTCAAATCTTTTTCTACAATAAAGACTACAATAGAATGGCACTGCCATGGGTATTGTTAAAAGGAACGTAAATAAAAAATAAATAAATAAGAGGGTTAGACTATAAATTGCCTGTAGTATAGCAGGGTTGTAATAATGACGGTGGCCTGGCGGAGCAATGTACAAAGAGGAGGCGATAATTCAGCCGGACTGCTGATGCTGTCACTGGTACGTCCCTCATTAATAACCGATCTGTTACTGTTGTATTCCAGCAGTATTGTAGAGCCGGTGTGTCTCTATTCTGGCATCCTGGTGCACAAATCATTGGTGCTTGTCAACAGACACTACGTCCTTCGGAATGTTTGAATTTCACTTTGCCTCTCTCTCATTCTGTCACAATCTCTTTTCTTTGTTCAGTTCTAATGCACGAATATATGCTTCGCTCACGCCAATATCTTTTATACTTTTATGATATTGTATTCTTGAATTATTTGCACATCACTAAACAATTTCTATGTTAAAGTATCAATAGTCAAATCCAGATTTATAATTGTTGATAAATTTAAGTATAGATATAGTTTATTATTTAAGTATAAATATAAAGTTATTTATTAGGTCATGGTTAGAATTGCGATCCGCAGAATCTATTTTCTGAAGTTAAATTTTGTATTTAATTCTTTCAGAAATCTATTCTTTGTGTTACTGTGGTGAGAGTAAAAGCTTGATTTCTGTCAGAACATCATGATTGAATTCTCCACGAAAATATATTTTTGGAAGATCTCTTTAATGTACAAAAATTATGTTTTTATTTATTTTTAACGCTATGAGATTAACTGTTGCGTTTATGTCATATTTCCGAAATAATTGTTCACCGAGAATATTTGCTTGTGGTTTCCTTGTGAGCAAAAATGATAATTGTAGAGATTAGTCTATATCTAGAGGTGTTTTATATGTGAGTGTGCACGTGCCAGGGTGCGCGCTTGCACGTGTCCACCTTTTGTTTGTAATGTGCGTTTATTTGTTAGGTACTGCTTAATTCAGTGACGAAAACTGTAAGTACTTTTTTTTAGAAATTCCAAACTTGATTTTTTTTTTGCCAGAACTAGATCTTTTGAGGACCCCTGAGTATGAGAAAAATGTTTTCAGAGAATGGACTATGCATATGTGTGTGTGTGTTTTTGTGAACAAAATATCTCAGGAAGCTCAAAAATTGTATTCGTTTAAATATACCGCATGTGACACGAAACTTCCGGTCAAAATCCATCAACCGGAAGTGCATGTATACTGATTTTTTTTTTTAATTCTTTTGCGATTTTCTCGTAAACATTCCCGAAGATTTTCTTGAAACTGTTTACTATCTACAACATAAATGCTATAACTTTTATTTGGAAGTCCTCACGCGTAGGTCTAGTGGCTGGCGCACTCTCCTTTGGTGCGAAAATTCAAGGTTCGATTCCCGTTAGAGCAATGGTCGGTGTTGACCCCAGCATCGTGAGAAAATGTGAGAAGCTACAGTTGATAGCGCACCTAGGTAGCACCTTTATGGTCTGTTTTCTTAAATTTTTTATAAGATTCATTTATTAGGTTAAGTTAAGCTTTCCTCTAAAGTAACATTCCACTAAAACTTAACGGTTTCACAACCTATAAAATATTAAGATGAATTTTTGGGAACTTTGGCTAAAATGACTATAACGATTTTTCTTTTACTTTGAAGGCTATCTGCACAGATAAAAACATATCACTTTTTTTTGAAACCTACCCATCTACCAGTTGGGTTTGAATTTAAACTGCCTTTTTACAAGCTTTGTTGATTAAGACACAGGGAGTTCCATACAAGCATATCCTTTACCACCTTCTTTTATTGCCAGCCAACTTAACTTAACATTACCATTTAAAAAAAAAAAAAAATTAGTTAATTAAATTTTATTAATTGGAATAAGAGAAAGTCGTGTGAGTGTTTCTCACAGTTTTTTTTTTTTAATTTGAGGTCATCCATCAGAGACGTATTTTGAGGCTAGGGTGAATTTATTTATGCGCATATGCCCACGATATCGCTGCACTAATTATATTTCTTTTCTTATTTCGTAATTTCAAACTTTTCAAGTCAAATAAGTTTTAAAGTTTATTTTTCACTTACAAGATTTTATTGTTATATATAATTTTAACCGTACCACTCGTTTTATTAGGATATGCTTGTGTTTGCCCGAAAAATTTGGCCAAAAGTTTGTCTTAGAATTTAAAGAATTAACTGATTAACCCTTTTTAGTTTCTCTTACTAGTAATAAGAGGAAGAGGAAGTATTGCGATCGTTCCAGATTTTCGAAGTTGAGTTTTCTCCGGAGTTACACGCTTTCAGGTTCTCTGAGTCCGAAAAAGTAGTTTGTGTATGTGAACAGCACAGCTCAAAAATGAAAAATCGCAGAAAGTTCAAACTTGATATTCCGTTTACGTAATCACCAAGGGATCAGACAGTAGGTTAACTGTCAAGATTCTTCAACCGGAAGTACCACTTTACTGAATGGTTCTTGCACTTTTTTTGCGGTTCCAAAGATTCAAATGTTTTTTTTTGCAAATAAGTCATTTTATCAAATTTAGATTCTCCCATTTGATGTAAAATCGAAGAAATATAAACATTTAGTAAAATTATATGGTTGAAGATAACTATTATAACTGCTATAAACTGTAGAAACAGATATTCATGCGAGTGTTTCACATCAAATTTTTTTTTTTTGTTCATTCAAAAAAACCGTTTTACGTGTCTACAATGCTTCATTTCTCGAAGAAGTTTTGCAAAACGTTTGTGATTAAATATCAGAATGAAATGATTTTTATTTTTTTTTTCCAAGCACTTCAACATCAAATTAATATTAAATAATAATATATCATTGTTAACTATATATTCACATTATATTACATTAAAAAAAAATATTAATGTTTTAAAAATAAAAGAATTATTCTTTTATATTTTGTGATTATAATTTGTTTAGTTTCCATAATTATTAATTTTGAGTTTTTTGAGGAGCTTTGAGACATTGGCTTGCCTTAAGTTCATTTGAACATTTCCTATAAACTGTAACTTATTCTTCTTAACCGTTCATACAACGGTTCTTTTGCTGTCGGTTTGGGGTACGTGTTGATATGCCAGTATCAATAGCGCAGTACTATGATAGTGTAATGTTTTGGTGAGATGTGTATTTGTAGTAGCTCGAGCGGTGTTGTAAAATAAAGGGCTTGTAAGTTTGTTTTGAGATAGAAGTATAAGAATAATTAAGAACACACTGGTAGATTAAATTAAATATATTATCTTTAAGAGAAATTAAGTACTTTGAATATCACAATAAATGCTCATAATAATTTCATATAACTTAATACTGGTATAGCTCTGATGTTTCCTACTTGATTTCTAGCACAAGTCTGTCTTTAAAATATCTCTTCTATTTGTTTCTTCAATTCCTCCCCTGTGAGGAGAAGGGGTAGTACAATGCCATAATTGTTCTTGAACCGTACAAGTAACTGGACTTCTACTTGGCTTGCCCTTTTGCAAGGGTATGTCACATATTTTGATAATTTTGATTTATTTATAAATTAATATATTTTAATGTTTTGCATCCATCACAATAGTGATAAGGAGCATATTTTTTTCCAAATATTTCTGCAAAAATGCAGTTGGTCAAACAATACAGATGATTGGATTTCCTCCACTAGTATTATTTCGCTAATATTTATATGTCTTCACTTACCAAATAATCTCGATAAAAATTAAAATTATTATCAAAAACCAGGAACTTGGATAAAAAAAATTGAATTTCTGAGAGGAATTAATATTTTTAACGAATTGTTTCAGAAGTACTTACACCTGAGATAACACACTAATATTAGTTTGAGAAGTAGGTCGATTCTAAGTCAACTATGCTAACAATATAATGCAAAACAGTTTATATGGTGATGACGCGGCTTGAATAAAAATTTCCGGTTGTTAACTGTCAGTAACGATGAAGCTGGTTTGTGTGGTTTTGCTCTTTCATTCTCATCTATAAAAAGCTGATTCATTATCGCTGATAATGTAACGTTTTCTGAATCATCTGGTCCTTTCATTTTCAGTTTTGCCATCAGAGTTGGAAGAAAGAAAGTTATGAATAAGCGAGGGTTTATATTTTCTCTAACAATATTATTATGTCTTGACTTTATCACGTCATTCGTTGTTTATTTCCTTGTGCATTAATCACGGCATGATTCTATTATGGTGTTTATAATAGAGTAATATTAGAGTCAATTTTATGATTCATTTCATTTGAAATAAAAATTAGCAACTCCTACAGTATAAGTTAAAACATTTTGAAGTGAAAAGAAAATTTGCTATTATTTCATACATAATTTTATTAACAGAAGTAAAAGAAAAGTCGTGTGAGTGTTTCACATTAAATTGTTTTAAGATAACCGAGCAGTAAAGTTACCTAATTAGATAAAAATAATTTTGAGATATTCGTCTAGTTTGAATAATTTTTTTAAAATCTATTTATTTATTTAATACTTTTCTTTAATAATTTATTTACTTTTTTCTTTAAATAATTTGTATACAACTGTGCAATAATTACAATAAGCAAATGTGTTGAATGTTTACATGGCATCAATGATACGTGAAGAAAATAGCTAGTGGTATCATGGAGTTGAAGTTAATTTAAAAGGTCACACGCTTCAGACATCCGGATGGATTATCAATTAATGTTTCACTAGCAAGTTTTTGAACCAAAGGATCATGATGATGGGACAAAGAGTTACGGAATCAAATGTAATGGAATCAGTGATCAGGCAAGGTAGAGCACCTTGACATCACGCCAATGGATAAGTCATTATGTAAGGTTTTATTGGAAACATAATAAGGAGCATTGGTAATTTTTCGTAGAATTTTGGACTGTAAGGATTGGATATGGTAAACTTTTTTTTTGTATTTTGAAAGGTGCATAACATCAACAGTCCTTTGCACCTGAACTATATTAAACGACACTTTAATAAAGCACTCTAGATTATTGGAATATTCTAATAAAAAAAACAAAAAAACTAACAAAATAGATACAATCTTAACCTTTGTATTTCAATTCAACGCTATTCTAATCTCTTAGTTTTGCTTGATTAGTTTGGCACATCAAAAACTAATTGATCATTAGTGCGTTGATAAATACATTATTTTCTTATTATTCTTATCATCTATATTCTGATCGTATAATATTTACATTTATCCTGGCAAGTACATTCGTCCTTTAAATACTTTCATCCTTATAAAAAGAACATGCATCCTTATAAAAAGAACACGCATCCTTATCAATACATTTATCCTTATAAATACATTCAACCTTAGATACGGTAAACATGGAATGCGTAGTAGAACCCCCTACCTCTAGTCAGTAGACCCATATTGGTCGTAATAAAGTTTTCTTACAGTTTAAGCTTGTTTTTTAAAGTAAGTTTAGATCTTTTTCTAAAAATGAGACAGATTTTCTTCTTCAAATGAAATTGAAAGTCATTTTTACTAGTGAACTTATGAGGGGACAAGAGGTTGTCAGTATACACTCTTTTTGACGTGCAGGTTGCATGCTCACATTTGAATCTGTATTCAAATCGCGATGCTCCTTACCTTTTTGTGGGCCCGAGTCAGCCCTTGCCGTCACTAAGAGGTTCTGTGATAGAAGAATTGGACTTTGGAAGACAAGAGTTTTCGGAGAAATATCAAGAGGACACGCAGGGGTGTTTCCAGGCTAAAATATTCATCAAAGAGACTAAGCAGGGGGTTTCAGATTAGCTTCTGATAGGACTGAGGACTTAGTAGGTGTAGTGATTGGACACACATGGGTAGGTAGTCATTTGCATAATATAGGGAGGACTTCTAGTTCCATAAGTCAGAACTGTGATGATGGAGTTAGGGAAATGGTGTATCACTATCTATGTCAGTGTCTCCTGTTCGCTGGTACTAGGTTTCGTGTATTTGGGAGTGCATCACTCTCGCGGGAGGGTTCTAGCTGAAAGAAATTTTAGGATATTGCAGACAAACCGGCAAACTACCGGGGAAGATTAACTAGGGGGATGATTTATGGAGAAAATCGCATTTCTAATGTTATTAATTTTTTCATTCTCTTACTTAATCTTAATAACGTTGCGATTGTGTCAAATTTTCAAAATTGAGGTCACAATGGAAATTCAAGTTCTGACGGGTATGAAAAAATGTTTTTAGAGAATAGTCGCATGAAAAATCGCAGGAAGCTGAAACTTGATATTTCACTTAGGTACTACCACTACATCAGACTAGAACATTTCAAGCAAAACTCATCAACCGAAATGCGGCTTTACAATTTGGTTTTTTCAGTTTTTTGCGATTTTCTCAAAAACGGCTCCAACGATATTCTTTAAACTTTGTATATTATGTACACACCATAAATACCTATCACCTTTATTTGAAATATTTTGCTGGGAAAATTGATTTTTTGGGGTTTTTCTTGGGAACAGTGACGTAAATATTTCATTTAAAGAACCACTTCAATACAATACATAGTTCTACTGTCTATACAATAATAATACGTATTAGTAGCGTTGCTAAAATTCCTAATTTGAAGAAAATCGATTAAGCGGAAGTGCGTCTTTATAGAGTAGGTTTTTGAGTTTGTTTTTACTTTCTCTTACTCTTAGTAAGAGGAAGTAATTGTAACCGTGTCAAATTTTCGATATCGTGTTTTCACCGGAAATATCCTTTTTGAGGTCCCCTGAGTCCAAAAAAGTGGTTTTTAGCAAATGGTCTGTGTGTGTGTGTGAACAGCATAGCTCAAAAACGAAAAACCGTAGAAAGTTGAAACTTGATATTACGTTTAGGTATCACTATGGCATCTTTCAGTGGGTCATCTTCTGCCAAAATTCTCAACCGGAAGTACCACTTTACTAGTTTTTTTTATTACTTTTTTGCAATTTTCTCAAAAATGGCTCCGACGATTTTCTGAAACATTTCTCTGGGAAAATTCATTTAAGGGCAGTTATGAGGGAGAGGTGGGGTTAGGTTTTCAACTAAAGTGCTATTTCAGTTTATTAAACAAATTACAGTTATTTCAAATTCTATCATCTAAATAATGTTAATTAGAATTAAATATGTTGTTGAAATTCCGAGTTTGAAAAAAAATCGGATAACCAGAAGTGCGTTTACTCTACACTTCACTAAATGATTTTTCCACTTTTTCGCGATTTTCTCAAAAATGGCTTCCACAATTTTCTTGAAACGTATTGTATAAGCTAAACATAGAAAGATATACAACTTTTATTTATGAAATTTCTCTAGGAAAATTCATTTAATGGCACTTTTAGAGGAGGGTGGGGTTATGTTTTTCTCTAAATTGCTATCATATTTAATCATACAATTCTATCATCCAAAAAAAAATTAATTAGAAATAAATGGAGGGCTAAAATTCGGAGTTTCAAGGAAATTAGTTGACCGGAAGTGCGCTTTTACTGAACGTTTTTTTTCAGTTTTCATCTTATTTGAATTAATTTCGTACACAAACTATAAAATTTGTCAATTTTCTAATTTTGATAACTGGAATAAGTGAAATTTGTGTGAATGTTTCACATCAGACTTTTTTTTTTTGTAATCTTTTCGAAAATGCCTGTCACAATTACCTCGAAACATGTTATGTAACAGCACAGATATATATGGAACACTTTTATTTGTAACATATAAAAAAAAAAAAACCATTTCGCGCCGAATTTGTGGTGTGAAATTTCCAAAAGTTACATGCAATAGGTTCAGTGTTTTTGCTGCACTCTACTGGGCCAGAATATTATCACTTCTCTATTTGCCTAGGTTAGTAGGTGTAGGTATTATTTAGCCACTATCACCTCTGTATTTTTATGTAAGCATAAATTTATAAACATTGAGTTCAAGCAAAATTTGTTATCTATAATTGTACTAACAGGAGTAGAAGAAAAAGTCGTGTGTATTTCATGCCAGATTTTATTAGTTTTTATTATTATTATTATTATTATTATTATTATTATCAGTTTGAGTGCATACTCAGACTTCATGCTATTGCTCAAAAGTAGGTACACATTCATTTTTATTCGTATCATCCATTATTTCAAAAAATAAATGCCACAATGACTAAGTAACTTAAGGAAGTAAATACGAAGTTAAACAGAAAAAAAAAATAAATAAATAAATAAAATAAAACTAATTATACATTAAGATGAATGAAATGAATGAATGAATGAATGAAAAGTAGTTTGTTTGGTAGTGGAAGGAGTAGTAATTGTAATATGTAAATGTGGAGGTGCAGGAATCACGATCTAAGCCACTGCTGGTGAAGGGCTCTTTCAGATAATGATGTTCGGTCATTTGTCCCCATCAGACAAACTCTAAAGGTTCAGATCTTACTGATAATACTTATATACCTGTATCCTAAACATTAAATTACTGGCATTAATATTTATTTGAAATTTTTTTCTAATTTTTTGCTCATTTTCAGCAACATTATATTACAAATACGAAGATCTGGTTTCTCAAAAGCATTATGATTCTCAAGATGCAGCAGCAGCATACAAATCAAATATACAAAAATCTATGTACTGTTTGTTTGTTTTTGCATGAAACAAAATTTAAATTCTGTTTTAGTTGTTCATTCAGTGTTTAGAAAAAATTTAAACTCTACCACTTAAACAATTTAAACCCGTTTTTTGAATACAGGTTCGATGTCCACTATTTTTGCCTGGATTAAGTTGAAAATTATACTTTTTCAACGATTTTAAATTAGTCAATATTTATTTATTTATTTACTATAAACACTACATTGAAGCCTAATAGGCTTATTGCAGGGAGTTGGGTAAAATAAAGTGATTACATGAACAAAAATTAGAAAAATTAGAATACAGCGGTAGCTAAAAGCTGACTAACAAAGAAAACAAAAACAAACAAAATATATATATATATGTTTTACATTATATGAACTATACATCAAACTTTTCTGCCAAGTCTATCACTACCTTTTATTTTCCTTTCAAAATTTTTATTTATTTTATTTTATTTTTTTTCTTTTTCTCCCCATTGTTATATCTATTTCTCATCCATGTATCCTCACAAATCTACATGCAACATAAACATAAACTAAAAATCAAACTGTAATGAAATTAACTGCATATAAACATAAAAGCAACAAAATAGAATTCAAAACTTAAAAAGAAAAATTCACTGCTTAATACAAAATACCTAACAAGTTATACACAAACAAAGCTAAATTCACAATAAAAGTTAAGTTGATCAATTCATACCTAATTTCAATTTCCTCAAGTTGAGGCTGTTTAAGATATAAAAGTAGACATGATCTAATTTTTCAACAGAAACTATGTCTAATATGTTAATAATGTTGTTATGGTCATCCAAGTTCTTTATATATCTGCTTAAATACATTGATCTAACATTAGAGTACAAAGGACAATTTAATAAAAAGTGAGCAACATCCTCTTTACATTCACGGGAACAACACAGACAACGTTCTTTACCAAAAACAAATTTTTCGCCTTTAATATATAATCTGGTATGATGTTTGGAAGCCAGACGTAACTGACAGACTGCTCTGATTTTATTGATATGAGAATTATATAAAATAAATTGACTGTGAGGATTAAAGGGACAGATATTTCTATAGTACATATTATAACCGGAATTAATTACTTTGTCAATGTCCTTATAAACAGATTATTGCTGAATGCTGTTATTATGTTATTAAATTCAGTTTCCGTTAATCTAGAACTTTGAGCGAACCAGATATCCGATCTGCCGATAGTAAATAAGTATTCTTTCAGCTCAAGGGCCCAGTTAAACGGCAACTTAATACTCGAGAATTCAACCAATCTGTTATAACAGATTTTTGGGATTCTGTCATCAGCCATGCTAAGCAAACAGATCCACCACCTAAGCATTCTCTTGAAGATCTTTAGCTGAGTATGAATCCGACCTGTTTCAAGCCTCACATATGAGTCCGGAGTAGTTATACTTAAACCTAATATTTTTTTTAAGAAATTCACTTGTCCTCGTTCTATGATAGACCCATATCTACCAGCCCAAATCTCTGACATATATAAAAGGTTGCTTTCAGACACAGAATCATATAGGTAACAATTTGATCGCCATGAGTCTGATTTTAAGCCGCTCAAAATTTTTATTACCACTGAGAGTGCAGCAGTACCCTTAGATAGAAAGTATTTAACGGACTGACAGAAAGTACCTGAACTATAAAAAGGAACTCCCAGATAAACAAAACTATTGACAATTTCTATATCATAGTTATTGAACTTAAAAGATTTAAAGTTTGAGGTTCGTCCACCTTTATGGAAGGGAAGTATTTTAGTTTTTGAAATATTAACGGTTAAACTATTAATTGTACAATATTTATGTAGAATATTTAAATTTGTCTGTGTTTCTTGCCACGAAGAAGCTAAAATAGCAACATCGTCGGCGTATAACAGTAAATGCAAATCTGTATTACTATTAATGTTAATCCCGCGGCTTCCATTAGAGACAAAAAACTGTGTCATATCTGAGATGAATAACAAAAAAAGGAGCGGACTTAGGACTTCACCCTGAAGCACCCCTTCAGTTATGGCAATATCCTTTGAAGTATTACTTCCCTGAGTTATAATGAAAGATGACACCTCATATAAATTTTTAAGAATCCTAATTATCTTTGTGCTAATTCCCATTTGATACAATTTATGCCACAACAATGAATGATTTAAGGAGTCAAAAGCTCTTTTAAAATCAACAAAAATAGTAAAAACTTTTCTCCTTTTTAATCTTAATTGAATATTTACTGCCGATATCAATGAAAAAACACCGTCTCTACAGCC